>PVHP010008774.1:0-52125 GCA_004024765.1 Zapus hudsonius
TATTCTTTTGTTTCTTTGTATATATTTAAGACAGTTCTCCAAAATCATTTGTTTAATATCTATTAATAGTTCTTTTTTACAGACAGTTCTTTTGTTTCCTTTAAACATGCCATACACTCCTCTTTATTTTTATACTTTGTGGTCATAATCCTAGAAAACTGGACATGTAAAGCAAGTGTTGAATTAATACTAGAAATTGTATCCATCACTTCTCCAGATTTTTGGGAAGGTGTTATTATTTTTATGATAGGGGTCTCTGTCATTCATTAGCCTGAGGTTTAAAGTTCTCTCTGATATTTTCAAAGATTCACTTTTGCTAGGCACAGACCTTTGACTTTTTTCTATTTGTGAAACAAGTCTTTAATTGAGTTTTAATGAGAGGAAGGATGCCAGCTGGTGGCACCTTCAGCCAGAGTGGGTGGGACTGGAAACCACAGAGGACATACAGGAATGATGGCATCACTGGTTTCAGTTCTCACCACAAGCAACCATCAATTCTAACATAGATGACTGAACAGCATGAGAAGAGAGAGGCCTGTTTTTGATTACCTTAGTCAAATGAACTTTAAAAATTGTTGCAGAAATACATCAAGAGCTGCTTGTTGAGGCTGAGTAATGGAAGATGACTTAGTAAACACCTTGTCAAGCACAGAAACTAGAGAAAATGAACCAGTTACCATCCAGATTTTCCTCTCCAAGTAGCCAGACTTCAGAGATTTCACATGAAGGAGGTTCTGCCAGTGTGGCTGTTGACAAGGTGGTTGACAAACTTATGTTGCTTCCTGCTTCTTCGTCTTTCCAGAGGCTACTTTTCTGGATGCTACTAAATTTTGCTAACAATTTTAATGCAGTAGTAACAGCAACAGTAGAAATAGTAACCAGGCACCACAACACTTAACACTTGACTTTTGTTTTTGAAACACATAAGCATTGCAGGTTGTATGTTTAAAGTATTAGCTGTGGAGAGCGGAACACACATAATCTTGATACAAGCTCTAGCACAGAATGTTACTTCCTAACTAGGGATGAACTAGGGGCAGGAGAGATATTGCATGGTGGTTAAGGTGCTTGCCTGCAAAGCCTATGAGCTTGGGTTTGATTCACTAGTACCCATGTAAAGCCTGATACGCAGTGGTGCAAACAGTGGCATCTGTTTGCAGTAGCTGAAGACCCTGGTGCACCCATTCTCTGTCTATCTCTTTCTGCTTGCAAATAAACAAATACAAATATTAAAACAAGGTGAAGGTAAGGGTGCAGAGATTGTTTAGTGCTTAAAGGTGATTTCTCTCAAAGTTGGCTAAGTCTGAGTCAATTCTATAGTACCAGCCTCAAGCCAGATGCCCCCAAGTGGCTCATGAATCTGGAGTTTGTTTGTAGTGGTGCACCCATTCTCTCTCTCTCTCTCTCTCTCTCTCTCTCTCTCTCTCTCTCTCTCTCTCTCTCATACATAAACATAAAAAAATCCATGTGGGTTCCTTTCCCCTTTTTTGACATTCTGTAGTGGTTTCATTTGGACATGATTACACTGTAATAGATTCTCTCCATATTTCATTGAACACTGCCTTCCCTACTAAGAAGTTCCGGAGGCTACACTTGTCAACCTTGACCCTGACATCACATACTAAACATTTTTGCTGAGATTTATTGCTCTTCCTTAACACCTGCATTTCACCACTGTTCGGTTTGGTAGATTTGATGAAAATTAATAATTGATTCATTTGGAAGAAATTGATAATTTTATTATTTAGCAAGTGTTTTTCAAAACGCCTTTGGCTCGTCCATCTAACACTTCCTTTTCCTTTAGCTCATGAATAAAAAAATAGTGTCTTTCCCACATAACTTACTAGGTCAACCTTTTGAAGAAAAATCCCATTGGTCGAGACCTGCCTTATCTTTATTATGAATAAGTATATATATATTGTATGAGCGAATCTTGTGACTGTGTCCCCGTTTCCCTCCTCTATGTCCCCTACCCACTGAGGTCCTTTCTCCATGCGCATACTGGATCTGTCCATAGGATGGGGGGGTGTGAGCTGCACCAGAGGGAGCCAGTTTTTCTTTATTCTTTTTTTTTCTTCCCTCTTGTGTATTGTTACTGAGGGGGGCAATGTCTCTGGATATTCTCCCCCAGCATGGCTCTTACACTCTTTCAGCCCCCTCTTCTGCTCAGTTCCCTGAGTCATGGTGGGTGAGTTTTGAGTCACCTTTGTTTTTGAGATCTTAAGTATCTCTGGATCTTTTCACTGGGTTGTGTTGGGTATCATTGGCCTCTATCTCCATTGATCTTTCATGGGTTACTAGACTTGCTGTAGTGATTGGTCTCCTGTTTGTATTGTCATTTTCTCTCGTCACTTTCTCATAGGTTTTATTTGGGCCCTGTGTGAAGGTCAGGGGTGGTTTGTCTCCTGCCAAGATGTTAGCCATAATCCAATGTCTTATTGGTGGAATTGGGTTGTCCCTGGCTCTCTCACTGCCTTATGAAAAATACAAACAGAATCTCCATTGGAGAGTGAGATCAATATAGGTTAAATGAGATAACATTGCTATTTTGGCTAGCTCCTAATGGGTGTAGCCTCTCTTTAGCTCTCTGGTAGTGAGAATTTCCCCTAGAAGCCCAAGATCTTGGTCCCCATAGGATTTTACCATGGACCCAGCTACAGTTAAGGGTTTCTTGTCACTAAGTGGGTCTCTTAGCCAATCAGTAATCCATTGATTACCCATTGGTTTAGTGCCACTATTGAGCATTTCTTGACTTGCTGGTCTCTTCCATACAGTCACGTGTTCAGCATTCTTGTGACAACTGTCTATACTGTATATCAGTGGTCTCTGCTTTCTTCAAATATCATTGACCATTTTCTCCTGGCAGCTCATGCAACACCTTCCAGTGCTACACATGCTACCATCTGGGAGCTGGTTACCATTCTGGGTCTAGCAGGATCTCTTGGTGATGTTTGATGACACTCTGTGATTTCTTCAGAAATAGGGTCTTACCTTACTGCCTTAGTTTTCAGTCATTCTTAAGACTGTTTTCTTGACCTGAAAACTTGATGCAGAAAACACTGAGAAGTTTTCCCTCTTTGTGTTAGTGTGCAAAACAGCCATCCAGTTAAACATGAGCTCACATTCACAGGGTGTCTCTAAACCCATTACTATGGTGAGATTGAAAACTGAAAAGTTTACATTGCAGCCAATTCTAATACAATTGCTATCTTCCTACATTTATAACCCCTGCCATGCCATTTATGGATAAAATAATGAAATTTCACAGAGGATTAATTTAATGTTCCCAGAAGAACGTTCCATATCTCTTTGTTCTTCAATTACCCAATATGGCTCTCTGAAGAAGGGGCAAAAAAAAAAAACTTGAGAAATTAGATTCTATTACATGGCTTGATTTGGAACTAAAGCAATAAGCAATATTCCTCTTCTTTATTCTCACATGGAAACCACTGTACCTTTTATATTATTTATTTTTTGTTTCTGTTGTTTGGTTTGGTTTTTCTGGAGACATGATCTCACTCTGAAGTCCAAACTGGTTTAGAACTTATTATGTATGTAGCCCAGTCTGGCCTTGAACTCACCACAATCCTCTGTAGCAGCCTCCCAGATAATGGAAAATTTTCTCCCAATCTCCTGTTCTTTACTTTCCTAGGTAAGGCTCATCTATTGAGATGGGGATGCTCATTTGGAAGATAGGTTATAAAGCCAACAATTTGCAATTTGTTGGGCTAACTAATCCAGTGTTATTTTAAAGTCATTACCACAAAGTAAGTGTCCAAAGTAATGGGAAAATGGCATATTGATACATTGAACCTTGAAAGTTTGAATGTTCCAGAAGGGCTCTTTTGCCTGCAGTCTGGGTATGAATGCACATATGTATGTATATGTGTGTCATCCATAATGAAACAAAGAGCATGGAACTCTGTTTTCTGAGAGAATTTGTGCAAAACCAGGCCAAGCTGATGTCCTGGGATTGAGAATACCAGTTGGTATAGAGCTGAGAGGGACACAGCCTGCAGAACACTTCTCCTGCCCCCCCCCACAGACCCCACCATTGAAGGTTTCTCATCTCATCCACCTTCCATTCTTGGAGTTTCCAACTTTCTACTCTGTCAGGACACAATCACATATGGGCAGAAGATGACTGACATTCAGATCTAATGATCGCTTCACTTTGAAGTGCACAGAAGGAAAATATATACCCTAAACATAAAATCATGCTCTCCCCGAAGAACCGTGGTCACTGAAGAGAAGAAGATGGGAAGGGAAGACTTCGGATCACATGACCTCTTCATTCATTACATGTTGATAGGAGACCTCAGAAGATAGAAGATAAGAGACCTCCGAAATAGAATGCTTCCATCAACTTATAATTGGCTACAAGCACATGCTGTATTGATATAGAATGCCTTTTATTCTTGCTTTGTTTCTACTCTTTTTTTTTTTAAATCTCTTGGTTTAAATTAGGTTTTCCTGATTTGGGGTTGTGTTTTATTTTCTTGCCCATGGGAAAAATTTCCAAGGTGTGTTTATTAGGCAGTTAATCTCATGCATTCTAGTCACTGGGATAGGGTTTCTGACATGGCTGTAATTTTCTCTTTCCTCCTCTTTATGCACCACAAAAAAAAAAAAACAGCAACAAACTCTCCACCCAGTCAATGCTTAACTCTGATCTACGACTTGTGACTGAATCTATGGGTGAAGTCTTCTGCTCTTGGAAGAAGTAAGATTGTACCGATTTGGGAGCTAATTAGTTTGTACTCCACAGCCACAGTTATTTTTCCTTAAAGAACTCAGGGTATTATCATCATCAAACCATACAGGGACAAGTCTTTCTGGTTTCTTCTCCCTTTCTAGCAATTTCACTAGCAATATAGACCAGTAGTGACATCAGACTGTTTGTGGGCACTTACAAAACATCCTCTTTTGGCCAATGTCAGCCCTTGTGAAGAAGGTATCAGCTCTGTATTACTTTATTGGAAATACAAAATTGTTAGTACTGGACAGGCTGAGTTAACTCTATGTCATCCTGGAACTGTATCGTGATTTTGTGGGCTACTTTTTGTCCTGGAATACCAGCACAATAAGAGATAAGCATAATCGATTTTAAGTGGTCATGAAGAAAAAAACAAATACAAACAAAATCAAACAAGTAGCAAACCATAAGTGTTAGGGTCTATATATATATATATATATATATATATATATATATATATATATATATATATATATATATAATTTCACCCACCCAAACTGTTATAAAGATGACTTAAATCAGTTGGGTAAACTTTGATTTCTGAGTTTTCCTTTGAATTTTAATAAAATAAACTTAGTGTTGTGCTAAGGATTTTTAAGAGTAAATATGTATGTCTGCTTTATATATGTACTCAAATTCTAAGCTGCGTAAAATACTTTTTACTCATTTTAAAACCTAGAAATTCTGATTGATCATGTAGTTAGTGAAAAGTATCATTAAGCCTAGTGTGATGACAGATATCTGCTTATTATTCCAGCACTCAAGAGGCTGAAGCAGGAATAGCATGAGGCTAACCTGAGCTATCTAGTAAAACCCTGACTCCTGAGTAACAATTATAATATTTAGTATTTTATTATTATTTGCATTTCACTTTAAAAATCATTGTCTGGCTGAGGGAAACCCAAATACTAACTGGACTGAGGTTGTTTTGAAATAATTGGGTCTTTTGGCATCCTTCCATGTCAAATAAAATTTAATTAGTTTTTATTCAAAAACACCTTGTAAATCAAGGCATTAAACTGGTGTTATTCCAAAAATAGTAAAAAATGATATTTTGGGGCGTAGAGGAATATTGTTAAATCTCAGCTAGAAAAGGCAGCATGCATATCCAGTCTTCAAGGTGGAGGAACACTTCCTTTCAGATAAGAACTGCTCCTTTGAAGGATGTTAAACCGTACAGGCCCAGGGTAGGAAGAATTTGAAGTGTACAAAAGATTTCCCATTCCATCTTCTACTTTTCAATGGTCACAGTCCTCCTTGGAGAGCTTTATTTATTTAAGAAAATGGGCACCACTGCAAACAAACTCTAGATGCATGTGTCACCCCCTGGATCTGGCTGAATGTGGGTACTAGGGAATCAAACCCAGCTCCTTAGGTATTGCAGGCAAGTGCCTTAACCACTGAGCCATCAAGATAGCATTATTTTATGCTTAGAGTATCTTTTCCTTTCATATACTTCAAAGTAAAGTAATCATGAAATCTGAGTGTCAGTCATTTTTTCACCTAAAATTCAAGTGACAATATGGGTGACAATATGGGCAAAGTGACAAGTGATAATATGGGCAAAGGGCCTGGTGACAGAAAATTCCAAATCTGGATTCTGGACTAAAGCAGTCATACAGACTGTGGGGATTGATTTTTCAACAGGGAGTTTCATTAGGAGAGGGAAGTTCTGCAATGGTGGTCAGGGATTATGGAATGAAAAACATATATAGCCCACATGTGTTGAGATCTAACCCTGTGAAATACAGATCCTGAGCCAAGTCACTCTCTGGGAACTGTTCTGGAAGAGAAAATATTTTCATAGGAGACGATAAGCCCACAGTGGATTAGCACATTCTTAAGAGCTGAGACTTTAAAGGACTGAAGTGTGGTTTCATACTGCAACTTTCCAACTGGAAGTAAAGGTTGGAAAAGACTTGAGAGTCACACAGCTAATTTCACACATTTCCTCATGTCCAAAAGACCTCGTTAGACATTCGCTGGAAAAATGATCCACCTGGGCTCAAGTGTCCCAATGGGACTGTTTAGAATTCCCTATGGATGTCCAAACCTATGATTGGTCAGAAGTTGCCACCCTCCTGTTCACTTGAATTTTAAAGAGAAAGTTTCCTTTGACTTTTGGAACCTTTCACCTCCTGGGATTTCCTCCCTATGCCAGGCTTACCTCATCTCGTTGCCATGGAAGTGGATACCTATGGACTTTTTAAAGAGTTGGCCAAGTCCCTCCCTTGGAATGAGACGTGAAGATTACCTCAAACCACTAGAAAGTCTGCAGTTCACATCACATACAATAAGGATGGTTGACTAAACTATAAGGCTGAGAAAGCCATAGATAAATAAGTATTCCTGAATTAGACTCTCTTTAGTTATCATTTCTCCAAATTATTTCCTTATTAAGATCTGGTACCTGGCTGGAGAGATGGTTCTGTGATTAAAGCACTTACCTGCAAAGCCCAACCATGGGGTTCAATTTCCCAGTGCTCTTTTTGAAGTCAAAATCACATGCTTCTGGAGTTCATTTGCAGCAGTTGGAGGCCCTGGCACACTCGTTCTCTCTCCTCTCTTCTATTTCTCTCTTTCTACTTGCAAATAAATAACAATATTTTAAAAAATAAAATCTAGTACCAAGTTTCTGTGCCACTTTCATCATTATCTGCTTTCATTGGGCAGATAATAAAAGAGAGAATTTTGCTTGGTTTACTTTAATTTGTATATTAAGTCATTGCTTTCCTGGATTTGACACATTGTTCTTTATCTCTTTCTTATTCCTTCCTGGTCAAGAGATTAGATTATTTTTTGTTTTAATTTATATTTCTTAAAAGCACTCTAGCAAATTAAAAGAAACAAGCAGCCAAGCTTTGCCTTGAATGAGGAACCTGTACCCATTCTGTTCTGGTGTGTGCCCTTTAACTCTGGGAAAATTAATATTTAATCCATTAATTACACCGTTAGTTCCTCGAGGGGAGAGAAGGAGAATATATGTGCTTCTTTATATATGCCTCTTTATTCTCTCTCTCTCTCTCTCTCTCTCTCTCTCTCTCTCTCTCTCTCTCTCTCCTTTCCTCTCCATTGTAGCATGTAGAGTACTAAATATACCATGATTGCACTGAGAAAAAGATGTGGGCCTACTTTGAAGAAATAGTAATATAATAATAATAAAACCTTCTATTCTCTTTTCTAGTTTTCTAATCTAAACTCTGTATCTCTCTATCAATCATTCTTATGGTTCCTCTCAGCTCCCTTCATTTCAACTGTATTCTTCCCCTAAAAAATGAACAAACCAATGTCAATTTTCAAGTGCAATCTCATGGCTTCCCCTGGCTTTATTTACTATGTATGCAGGTGACAGCCAGCTCATTCCATCAATCACAGAGGTAAATTCCCATGAGTTCCCATGATGCCTTGATCTATTATTTCTGGACCATTCCCTTTGAGAGATTTATCAATGAAAGGATGTTTCGGAGAAACCCAACAATCCTTGCATTAAGGCTCATTCAATCATTCTGACAATCAAAAGCATCATATTTGTGAAGCCTCTCGATGCATAGAATAATGCCAAGAAGGGAATAAAATTCCCACTGAATTAGCACTAGCAGTGAAGCCTGAATTGTAGAGGTTAATAACACGGGCTTTGGATCAGTTAACTTGGGTTTAACCCACTAAATACTGTCTATATGCTGGAGGAGGGCAGTTTCTGAATCAGTTTCTAGATAGATAAATAGATAGATAGATAGATAGATAGATAGATAGATAGATAGATAGATAGATAGATAGATAGATAGATCGATGGATGGATGGATGGATGGATGGATGGATAGATAGATAGATAGATAGATAGATAGATAGATAGATAGATAGATAGATAGATAGATAGATAGATAGATAGATAGATAGATAGATACAATACATAGGACTACTAAAAATCAAAATGAGATAATGTTTATAAATCTAAAATCTTGTGAGGGGCTTGGAATGTAGCTCAATTGACACAATGCTTTCCTAGCATGTATGACGCACTGAAATCAGTCCTCAGCACTGTATGTGGAAGAAAGAAGGAAGGAAGGAAGGAAGACTCTTCTGGTGTGGTAGTAAATGCCTATAATCCTTATACTTGGGAAGTAGAGGCAAAAAGATCAGAAGTTCAATGTTGTTTTTTGCTACATAGCAAAATCGAAAACAGCCTGGGCTATAGGAGAACCTGGCTAAAAAAAACAAAACTAAAAAAAAAAAAAACCTAATGAGATGATGGGAACACGTTTCAGTCTTCTAAGACTACACTTAGCTCTAAAGCCTTCCAAATAGTCAGTCTCATTGCAAAGGAGTTTGGAATTCTAGTTCCTGAGACAGTCTTAGCAAATCATATGGTCTGAGACATGTCTTCTGCACCATGGAGTGCACACTACCAGACCCCCTCAGTCTTATCCCACATCCCCAGCATTATCAAGGGGGCCATCAGTGTTCCCAACACACTTTGTAATGAGCAGGACTGAAAAAAAGAATGTTTAGCCCAATTCAAAGACTATCAATTTTTCATAAAAGCCAAAGGAGTATTTGATTTTAAGTTCAATTTGAAATTTTCAATTTATTTCTCAGTCCAGTGCTGTAGTACTAACAATAGCTCATATCAATTGAGTGGTTTCTCTGTGCTAGGCACTAGAAACCCAGCACAAATCTTTCTAGTTTCAAGACATCTCGTGAGTGTCTCTGGGTCAAGAACCCTTGGCAGGGCTGTAACTGATTAGAATTCAAATCCTCTTTTCCTTTGACTTAGGACATGTCAGCACCTGGCAGTTCCTCTCCTATCTATGACTCACCAGGCCACGTGTAACTCCTTGTCTTTCCCTCTGCTCTGAAGGCTGCATGTTCCAGTGTCTAGAAGCTTCAACATTTAATTGACTTTCACAGACAGACGAGAATGCCCACCGGCACCAGCTGTACCATCACGATGGTCAATGTCCATCTCGTGGACATTTCTTATTGCCCAGGTTTAATCAACGTGATGATGGGACAGGAAATAGTGAACAGATAACACTGTTGTCACTGAATGATAGACCCTAACAAATTATAAAAGACTATGTAATGGATTACACAAGACTGAAGGCAGGCATTTCATCATGGAGAGAATGCCTAAAGGTCTTTTCCAAATACTGATGATGTAGTAAGTCTGGGCGCCAGCATTCTAGGGTAACAACCAACTGTCAAATGTTAACACAGGACTCATTGTCCATGATACAGGTGGCAATCTATCATGGTTGATGTCACTCCCAGAAAGACCTTAAAAGTCAAAAAAACAAAACAGATAGGACACAAAGCTCATTCAGCTGGTCTTTGCTCTCCAGAGGAGTTGTAAATACCCGTTGTACTTGGGAGATGTGTGTTCTTTACTGATTTCTCAAGATCTATTGCCTATAGGATGAGTTTCGCAGCCTTGTATAATTACATGTCAGCTTCGTTTTGAAAGGAGGCAATCTTTGCCTGACAGAAGGTGCCTGGGTCCTAAATGTGTCTAAAGCTATATTGAAATTGAAAAAAAAATAAAGTAGTTCTTATGATGAAGCTAGACCAGAACTTGGAATCAGTATTAACAAAAATTTAACTCTCGGGTTTATTGTTTTACAAATGATAATTTTCAAATAGGAAAATACTGAACCAAAAGGTCACGATCAAAGGGGCTATGACCCTATTGGTAAACCACTTGTTGAGCAAATATTAAAACTTGAGTTCAGAGTCACAGAACCCACACAAATGCCGGGCCTGCATGATGATCTTCCTTTAGTATCAGTGCTTGGGAGGGGATTGGGGATCCAGGGTCAAGGTGGCTAGCTAGACTAGCCAAATTGGTGAGCTCTGGGTTCAACTAAAAGACCTAGTCTCAATAAATATGGTAGAGAATGATTGACAAAGGTACCTCACGTCAATCTCTGGCTTTAGCAAGCATGTGCATCCATGTGCACCTGCACATATGTGCATACACACCTGCACAAACTTGAGCTCATATGTGGATTGTATTCATATATGCATATAAAATCACAAACAGAATATATCAACTTCTTTATATAATTTTATTTCAATCGATGCTATAATGGAAATCCCCTATTAACATGTCTTAAACATAAAACATAAATATAATACTCAACTGGTAACAAAAGACTTCTAGAATTCCTGTTCTAGAAACGAACCACAATCACCAACATATTAAGTATTTTTAAATAAAGCTGAATTAACTTTCCAAACTATTCTTCTACCATTTGTCTCACTTCCAAAATTTGTACCTAAAGCAGAGAGAGCCACATAGGTCTGTTAATATTTTTCTAACACGTCATGAATTATTACCTCTCTGTTTCTTCTGCTTGAATAACTCTCCTTCTCTGCATGATAGGTTCTAAATTGTTTTGCCAACACCAGCCCAGTGATAGCTAACAGAAGGGATTGCTTTTTTCTGTCTGTGCGCAGTGCCTGTGTCAGAGCCTATGCCTTGTGGTGCAGGCTCTGGACAACATTGCAGTGACCAATTCTATTTTGTCATTGTATTTCTAGCACTCGAAATGCCTTTGGGGATCCAATGAACAGGAGCAACATTTTCTTTCCTGAACGAATCATTCCCAGGACTGCTGTCTATATTTTAAGAGCAGCTCCAGGGGCCATAGTTCAGATAGAACGTGGTATGATTAGGATCAGTTGTAGCTATGAAATGCACATCATGAACAACTACTTGTAGCAGCCTACGAGTCATTCACACACTCATTCATGTTCCTGTATGTTCATTGTCTTTTGGCGTTACACACCTTTCTCCATCAGTAGGAGAATCCTGGTAAGTCAAGGTAAGCTAGGCTTTGCTGCAGTAATGACACACAAATGTAGTCAGCACATAAAAGCTAATTTCCTGCAAAGGCACTTGGTTCAACACCATCAGGGTACAAGGCTCGCTTTGAGTTCCATCTTGATGCATTAACTAACCCATGATCATTGAAGTGCTGAGATCAGAATGTCATAATGAACAACTTCTTAGCTCTTCTGCTTGGATGTGGGGCACAATATTCTTAATCCTGTCTCTCTAAACAAAGGAAGTCATGTGGTCATAAGTAATATCAAAAGGTCAAAGAAAATTCATTTCTCCTAGGTGTTATAAAGAAAAAGAAATATATCTAAATGTCTCTATTGAAAGGCACAATTGACTCCTTGCTGCCTGAGCACCTCCTTTTCTCTTTCTCCACGTAACTAGTTGAACTCAGTAAATCGCATTTGGACTATGGCAATACCTCCCCTAGCCTCTTGGCTTGGGCTTTTCTTTCCCCCATGTGTCCTCAACCTTTCTCTCCATCACAAATGGATAATCACTCTAACATGTGCTTTGTCTTTCAAGAAGATATTTTAATTAAAATCTTTCATTCATTCCCCATTTGATGATCAAATTAGACCCTCACTTTTTCCTCTACCAAACTCACCTTTCATTCCTTGTACATTTCAGTACCTAATGAAGACTAGGTTCCACCTGAGAAAATTAAGAAACAGAGAACCACGCAGTGCTTCTAGAATATTATAGAACTTACTGTCAAGTGATCCAGTCACAGAGTGAAACTGAGTGTGATGAGCTTAGTGATATGGTGGCATAGATCAAGGTTGTATTAGTCAGGGTTCTCTAGAGGAACAGACGAACACAATTAATACATGATGAAGGGAGATTTATTAGAGTTGCTTACAAGACAGAGGCTGGATAGTCCAACAATGGCCAATGGCTGTCTACATACCACAGAGGCTGAGACCAAGTGGCTGCTCAACCGTAATGATGGATTCTTTAGAAGGCCCAGTCTGGGGCTGGAAAGATAGCTCAGCAATTAAAGGTACTTTTCTGCAAAGACTACTGGCCTGGGTTTGATACCCCAGTATACATATAAAGCCAGATATAGAAAGTTGCATGTGTATCTGGAGTTCATTTACAATGGCAAGAGGCCCTGGCATGCCCATATTCATTCTATCTTTTTTCCCTCTTCCCTCACTCTCTTCTCTTTGTATCACAAATAGATAAACAATAAACACTTAAAGAAAATAAAAATGTTTTTCTGGAGAGTTGCTAGTCTTTAGTCCATGTTAGAAGACAGGACTGGAAGCAACAACAGGAGAGACACACTCACCAGCCAAAAGCAAGGGGCAAGCAAAAAGCTCTTTTGCTTTTTCCTGGAACAGTTGGCATCTAGGCCAGAAGGTCCCACCCACTCGGGTGGGGGTGTCTTCTTCCTTCAGTTAATTCTCTTGGAAATGGTCTCACAGATCCACTCAGAGGCAAGTCATAGTTCATTCTTGATCTAATCAAGTTGATAATCAAGATTGACCATCTCAACTGGAACCCCAAGGTAAGAAGTAACTTAAATAGCAGGTGAGTGAAGGAATATCTAAGCAAGACATATTAGGGAGGATCTGTAATTTTCAGTACATATTTTCTAAGAATGAGAAGATGGGTAAATAAATTTTATGGGTAACATTTCCTCTTCCTATTTCTACTTCACACTGAGCACACATTCAAACTGAAACATTGTGTCTCCTGGGTTGCTGGCTTGCCAGTCCACCCTGAAAATCCTGTTGAACTGGCTTCTATAATTGGATGAGTTCAATTCCTTATATTAAACTGATTCCTATCTGCTCACCTCCTATTATTTGTGTTTCTCAGGAGGGCTCTCACTACACAGACCATCGTGATGCAAGTTGCTCAGAGAAACAGAATCTAGGAGGAATCTTCTGAGATGGGTCTGTGGTTTCTGAAATTGGTTTCTTCCTAATTTGATTATTCCAACGCACTAATAACTCCAATTTTACTGTAGAAAGAGAACACCGATGGTCCTTGGTGTACTCTCACAAGAGATACTCCAACAGAGTGTTATATCACTGAGGAATCTGGCTGACCACGTAGGGAACACCCTTGAACATTTTTTTGGCCAGTTAGGGAACATGGTATGGAAGAATTACTTGCAGATGGACAAAGTAGAGGAAGAAAAGAAAGGACCCAGGGATTTGAATTTTCAGCTCAAACACTACCCATATGACCCGAAGGTTGCTGTGTTCCCCCTGACAGAGATAATTACTTGTCTCCTATAACTTCAGGGCTGAGACTGCCGAAAACTACTCAGAATCCCATCCTGCAAGTTGATAAATTATAAAGCGAACTGAATTCCCAGCCTTTCTCACACCCTAAAGACCTCCATAATGACTCTCTTGCAGACCATAACTTACAGTGGAAACTTCTCTTTCATGATCTTTACATGCAATAGGAGTCCTTGGATCTTGGAGTGGCTGGGCCAAGGGTTAGCAGTCAATGACAAAGGCAAAATAGACATGGTTCCCATTAAGACAGAAGAGTCCAAATAACAAACAGAACAGTCAGATTTGTGTAGAATGTTTGCACTGGATACTTCATCACTGTCTTCCTAGAAATGAAGCATGAAGCCTACTAAAATGTTATTTATCTGTATAAGCAGAAAAATTCTTGGATAAGTAAACAAAGAATCTCACCTGAATTATAGAGTCATGACCCCTCAGTCCAACTCAGATCAATTCTCATACTTGAGTCAGTTCACAGAACCTAAGACTCATCAAATGAAGGGGAGGCTGAGTCTTCTTGAGGAAGAATTCTTGTGTACCGTCCAAATTTGTACCATTAATCCATCTTCCAGCCATCTGCAAAGTGACTCACATCCTTTCCCCAGGGTAACTTTACATTGGAGGAAAGACAATCAATGTTCAGAGATGGACACAGGCTCTGAATGTTACTAGGATCCTTGGCCAGAGAAGTGGTACATAACAAGGAAAAGGTATTGATTCATCTGCCCCCATTGGGAAGGATCAGAGATAGGTGGCATCCTTACCCTGTCTTTCGGGTACTGACAAGAGCTTGAAAATCATACAGAGAAGGAAGAGAGGCAAGGGTCTTGGACTTGCACAGCTGGTAACCTTGCAGTGTGATCATTACCTGAGAAAGGTCATACAGAGCCTTCTAGGTGATAGGTAAGTTGCTGCTGTCTAAAGGTAGTTTGTCTACAAGATGTACATACATCAACTGTTCCTGTCAACCAAGGACACTGCAGGGGAGAATCACTCAGAGAAAAGACCAGTCAGAGAGTCAGGAAGGAGTGAATTAGGTCAACGATGGGGCCCTCTTTAAGGAGACTTCCTGCCACCACTCCAGTGGTCCTGGAGTAGGCCGCTCAAAAGCTAATCTTTGACAATCTGTTGACTATGATGTCCCTGAAATTTCTTTAAAATACTTTAGTCATTCTCATCTTGATGTCTTAGACTTTGAAGTGGGAGGATTATATCATGTCATAAACTGCCAAATGGCCATCCACAAGTCTGTAGTGGTTTGAGTGTAAATACCCCCCTCAGAGGCTCAAGTACTTGACTACTTAAATGCTAGCTAGTTAGTGGTGCTCTTTGGGAATCGTGTGAAACCTTTCAGTCCTTGCTAGAGGAAGAGGTTTACTGGAGGAGGGCCTTGAGGTCCTATACTCCATCCCCATTTACTCTTTTGTCTCAACTTTCTGTCTTCTGGGGAAACTATAGATTCCAGCTCTAGCCACCCATGCCTTCCCCACCCTCATGGACGCTACCCTCTGCAACTGTAAGCTTCCATAAGTTGTGTAAGGTTATCTATTCATTTGGACCCTGTGTCTGATACTTTTCATTGATGAGAGAAAATAGACAGAGACCAAAAACAGCCTCTAGGGCTGAAGACATGGCATATTGGTTAAGGTGCTTGACTTCAACACAGAAGGACCTGAGTTCGATTTCCCCAGTGCCCACAAAAAGCCAGATGTGCAAGGTGGCACATGCCTCTGGAGTTGATTTGCAGTAGCTGGAGGCCCTGGCATGCCCATTCTCACTCTCTCTCTCTCTCTCTCTCTCTCTCTCTCTCTCTCTCTCTCCCTCTCTCTCTCTGTCTCTCTCTTTCTCCCTCAAATAAATTGATAAATAAAATATTAAAAACAAACAGCCTCTAAAGTTTCCATTACATGTACTAGCATCATTTCAGGAAAGGCAAATGTCAGTCATGACATCTCACCAATCAGAGTGATCATTTTAGCCAGGTCTGCCACACAATGAGCCAGAGAAGAAGGTTGTTGTAGAAAGGACAGCCACACTGCAGTGTGTGAAGTATGGTCATGCAGAACAGTAAATTTAGCTTTTAGTAGCCTCCAACTGCAAATTTGTAAATTACAGGGCTGGGAAGATGGTTGGGCATGTAAGAGGGTTGCTGAATAAGCATGAGGACTTGGGTTTGATCCTCGGCTCCCTCAAGCAAAGCCAGGCATGGCTCTGTATGCCTTAAAGCCCAGTGCTGAGGGAAGCAAAGGCAGGGGAATTCTGGGATTTACTAGAGAAACAGTAGGTTCAGAGGTAGTGACGGCTCTGTCTCAAGGAGATAAAGTGGAAGAGTAATAGAGGAGTGTGCCCTATGTTCTCTACTGACTCCTGCACAGGTGTGTGTGGGGTGAACACATCTGCATACACATGCAGCAAACACACCACACACATATATGAAACAAAAAATAGTCATTTATTTTATAAAAAATATTTATAAATTATCAGTGGGAGAAAAAAGTACTTAAGTAGCATTCCAATTTTGTGTCACCGAAATTCCTTGGACACCTCGCGTTTTGTACATGTTCATTGAATGGAAGGCTGAACAAGTCAATGAATCAATTAATTGAAGGACTTATACATATGAGATTGACTTAGCAAGAAAAAGTGGGAAAAGGCTGAGGCTAAAATCAGATTGTATTAAGAACCAGAATTTGATGTTTGAAATTAAAGACCTGTGTCATGGAAAAGGAGGAAGCAAGTACCACGCTTAACCACTATTTAGCTAGTAGTGTCTGCAAATGATGTTAGAGCTAACTAACCAATCTAGTAAATTGATAGGACCTTTTCAGGGAGCTGCCTAGAACTGCCCCTCGTGGCACTTTTCCCCAGGCAGTCTGATTCACAGTAGAGCTCTCATCTAGACACACTGTCTCATCCAATCCTCTTAACGATCTTACATGCTTAGATTTGACAAGTCAGGAAAGAGTCCAAGAAATGGTAATTGACTTGGCAAAGTGAGAACAATCTAAAGCTGGTGCCTCAGACCCACATGGACTTAGGCTAGAACTATAGTTTCTCTACCTACATTGCATTGCAGCTAATATTTTCACCAAAGCAGAATGGAACCCCTGATTTCTGTCACAGGAAGTTACATTTGAATTAAACCTTGAAGCTCTTTGGAAGGAGCCTGGGCCTTTCCAGCATGGCCCTCATGCAGGTGCTGATGACTCACTAAGAATCATAGTAGACTCAATCCTGGGAGAATGATCAAAGAGCGGGTGTGGTAGTTTAACTGAAGGTCCCCCAATAGATTCAAAAGTGTATTAAAGATTTGTCTCCAGCCTCCTAGCTGGAGGAGGTGTCATCTTAGCCTGGCCTACTAGGGTATTTCTAACGTGGATGTAAAATTCCAGTGATATATATGTAAAGAGCAGTCAGAGCTGAAGTCTGACAGTCCTGCTGTTTTGCTAGTTGAACTTGGAGTGTGCTGGCTGGAGGTGATTTCTCTTTCTCTCTCTCTCTCTCTCTCTCTCTCTCTCTCTCTCTCTCTCTCTCTCTCTCTCTCTCTCTCCTCTCTCTCTTTGCTTAGACTAGTGAAAGAGGGCCAGCCTCTTTCTCTTTGATGGAACTTCCCCTGGATCTGTTGCTTCAATAAATATTTTCCTCCCAAAATTATGCCTGGTTTTAAGATTCATCCCAGTGGCATGTGGCTGACTACAACAGTGGGTCATGTTCCCCACAAATAATTTCCTGAACTGAACATGTTAAACACTGGCAACACCTTCTACTAGTCTTCTTGACAAGAACTAGCCAGCAATGGTCAATCAAAGGAATGAGACCTTAAGGATAGAAGAGATAGCTCAGAGGTTAAGGCGGTTGCCTCCAAAGCCTAAGGACCTGGGTTCAATTCCACAGTACCCATGTAAGCCAGATGCACAAAGTAACACATGCATCTGGAGCTTGTATGCAGGCCCTGGCATGCCCATACAGTGTCTCTCTCTCTCTCTCTCTCTCTCTCTCTCTCTCTCTCTCTCTCTCTCTCTCTCTCTCTCTCTCTCTCTCCTTACAAATAAATAAATAAATAAATCACTAAAAATAATGCTTAAAAAAAGAATGAGACCTTGATACTTGAATCACTTCTTCAGATAAATTCAGTTGAGTACAATACCATTTGAACTATGTTTAAAGGCTATAACCATCCCTGAAAGTGCTGATGTATAGATTTGCTAGAATGGAAGCTAAATAAGGAAATGGAGTGCTGGAGATTTTGCTCAGTGGTTAGGGTGCTTGCCTGCAAAGCCTAGCCACCGGAGTTTGATATCCCAATACCCACATAAAGCCAGATGAACAAAGTGGTGCATGCATCTGCAGTTCATTTGCAGGGCCTGGAGGCCCTGGTGTGCCCATTCTCTCTCTGTCTCTCTTCTTTCTCTCTCTCTGCTTGCAAATAAATAAATATACAAATATATACATGTATGGAATTATATTTTTATGACTTAAATATGTTGATACACTTCTCCAACTGTTGGGGGGTCATTAGTCAGTATTTTCTAATAGAGGAAGATTAAAAGGCTGTGAAACTATATCCAGTGCACAAAAGTAAATTACAATAAATATTTGTCCTTTCTGTTTTCATTACAAACTCAGAAATCCTAGAGTCTGTGCTTGGCATATTCAGTAAATTTCAGCCATCTGCTGGGAGACAGAGCTGTCAATTAAAAAGCAATCTGGCTTTCTACTCCATCCCATTTCCAGGTTAAATGTGGCCTAAATGAGGTAGCATCTAATTATTATTATTATTATTATTATTATTATTATTATTCAGAAAGTTCTTATTATAATCTGCCCTATGACCTGACCCTATTGTCAGAAACCCAAGTCACAAGTCTCTGAACTTGGGCTTGAATCTTAAGTCCAATCACCCCTTAAACAGGCCATTGAATAAGATAACCCGTTCTCAGCAAGACACTGAACTATTTATCCATTTTGAACACAAAATGAGGGTTTCCTTCAAGTAAACTGTGCTTTAGGCCAAGGAGAGAACTTACGGCAGACAGAAACTATGAAATGTGGAGAGGATCGCCCTGTGTCAGCTGGAAGATGAACATTTAAAAGGGAGTCTGTGAGGTCTGAAAAGGAAGCTTCACAAAACATGGAAAGCAAAACGGCCAATTTAATAACTTTAGATTCAGTAACTCCAGGAGCTATGGTTGGAGACCTTAGCAGAATCGTTTTAATGGGAGAGGCAGTGGCCCTAAAACAGAGGCCATTAAAGCCCTAATGGAAGTGAATTAGCCTTTGTATTGGCCAAATTCCAGACTAGAAGATTCACCCCACTTCCTCCAATTCTTTCCACAGTTTTACTGGAAGCAATTGTGTTGTGTTAGGTCTTAAAATAGTTATCTTGTCTTCCCCCAGACTGTTTAGAAAGTCTTGTATTCATCAGCAGCAAAGAAGATAAGAATTAGCTCTTAAATAAATATCTCAGAGTAGTGAAGAAAGATTTCACACTGGATATGTTCAAGGGTCAGGCCTGAGGATACCTGTGAAAGACCCCTGAGGACTAATAACTAAGCTTCTGTTTACATAATGCTAAATAGTATTTTCTGGAAGAATTGTTACTTGTGGCCATTAGTGACCAGAAAGAGGTGAAAATGAACTTGACCTTTCCTTAATGCATCTGTTTCCTCTCTTCCAACATTTCATCATGGTGAAACGATCTCAGTCAATAATTACTGGTACAGACTCTTGAAGACAAACCACACACACACACACACACACACACACACACACACACACACACACACACATTTTCTAGGTGAAGACCTCACTGGATTGTAATTTCTGAATTAGCTAATACTTTTCAGATAAATATTAAAATGTGTATTTGAAAGAATTCAGTCTGAAAACTGGGCAGTAATGAAGGGCATCTGTCTCTAGATATGGGAGCACATTTGACTGATTGGTTCAGAAATATTAACTTCAATTGAAAGTTATCAGTTTTTTAGCAGGTAATACCCTCCAGTGTGGGAACTGCCTATCAGAGCAGAATCTCCCGTGTGTCCACTCAGTCTTTCTTTTCCGCTGGATTTCATGCCCCACCATGTACATACGTTTCTCCTGGACTTCATTCCTGTCAGCAGGCCCATTGCTGAGCTGGGGTAAGAGCTGTTGTCTGCTTTCACTTCCATGTGCAGTCATTGTCCGCTGCAGTATCACACTCTGGACTCTAACCGACCGTGAGGTTCATCACAGGTATTTTGACTTCCATGCTGAGATTCCTATGCTTCAGGAACTTCCGGTTCAGATGATGTCATATCTTCATCATCATCCTGAAATGGGCTAATGTTCCTTTCTTCAGTAATTGCCCTTGATGACACATCCTCAAAAGTTGTCTGGAAAGGGATCAGAAGATTCCACTCCAAATATGCTATTTTAGTTTAAGGATTATATTGAGCTAAAAGCAACTGAAAATCAACAGATGCAGAAAGAGTTCTAGGAGCCCCTTCATCAGACTAAAAGCAGAGCATGCACCTGCCTTTGTCAATGTACCTTCGTTTTAACAAGAGGAGCAATCCACCCCTGCGGATGAAGTAAATGCTGAGATGAGTTTGCTTAAATACATACCACCATGCTATTCTCCATCTCCTGCCCTTTAACATTTCCTACTTAACTCCCAAAGATTTAGTATTCCTCGAAGTCTAAATCCCCATTTCTTTGTTAAAGGAGTCTAGTGGTTGATCTTGTCAACTTGATGGGATTTAAAAACACAATGGGAAACCACCACTGAGCATGTCTGTGAGGAAGTTTCTAGATTAAGTTAAACTGAGGTAGGAGGACCCATCTTAACAGTGGGCAGAATCGACCCATGGGCTGGGGTCCTGGACTGAATATAAGGAAGAAGGAGAGCTGAGCAGCAGCTTTCATCGCTCTCTCCTCCTTGACTGGATTCAATGTGACCAATGAGAGAGAATCGTAACTAATGTAAGGACTCCACATCTCTGAGTCCACCACTTCTTTGACGTGCTTCTTTTCTGTGTACTCCAATTCATATATATATATATATATATAACTGAAAATTAATAATAATGCACATTATATATGTAATAATATATAATATATTATTATATATAGTGATATATAATATTATATTATTGTGTTATAATATTATGATATATAATATATATAATGCACATTTTGTGTATATATACATATATATATATATATATATATATATTACTGAAAATTACAGCTCTTTTTTTTCTGTTAACCTGCTTTTCACTAATTTAATTCACAATGTGGTAGGCACTAAGAGGGGAGAACAGATTTTTCCTTCCAAACACCATCTAGACCTGGTGTCAACATACAAAAACACTGAATGTGGTTGAGGTTGTACAGTTCAATGTTCCTGACAATCATGGATGATACAGACCCCCAGCAGTTGGCCTCTGTGCATCATCAAGTTGGATGGCAAGGAGAAAAATGATGGTGACCAATGGAGTTTATGCAGTCCATCAATGTCCTATGTGGCAATCACTGCCCAGTTATCTGTCATATCTATTCTCCATGTCTTTCTCTTTCATAACTCTTCCTTTTTATGAGGTCAGATTTTATTCAGAATAACACTACTTAATCGTTTAGAACAATTAAAAGAGACTTCCTCTTCAGGTGTCCATTGTGAGTTATATAACCTACTTTCTACTGAAGGGCTGCTCCCAGGTGGAGACTGAGGATGCTATTGTTTCATGTCAAAAAGCAATGGACTCATCTAGCCAAAGCATGTTTCTATTTGTTGTCCTGTTGTCTGTCAGGAAGAATGAAGCTGAAATGTCTGAAATATAGCAGCCAACTTATATCCATGAAGGTCAAAGAGAAGGTGATGGTCCAAGAAGAGAGTTGGTTTATAGGGCCATTGGAAAGCAGTTGCACCAATTGGAGACTACCCATGTCTGTATTCTTGTGATGACAGAAAATCTGCTTTCTTCAACAGTCTGGGTTTCTGCTGACTGCACCACCGCAATTCTAAGTGACATAAATGGCTTCAGCCAATTTTATTATTAATTAGGCAGGTCTAATTTGAAAAAAAATATCCTAAAAGATCTGACTTTAAAGCTTTGAATAATCAACTCACCTTCCTTTGCAGGAATATCACTGGATGAGCAAATCAACTCTCCCTTAATTGTGAATCTATGTTTATTTATTTATTAAAACACACTCTGTTGTAGTCCAGGCTGGCCTCGAACTCACTATATAGTGGAGACTGGCCTTGAACTCCTGATCCTTCTGCCTCTACCTCCAAAATGCTGGGATTACAAGGGTGTCTAACCATACCAGGTTTAATGATACTGGAGATTGAATGCAAGGAGGCCCTCTACCAACTGAGGTAAATTCCAGCTCCAAAATTTCTTTGTCAAAGTCCTAGCATTAAGAATTTATTAAATTACTGAATCTAAATTAAGTTGCATTGAATAATATTCCATAACAAAGTCTTCTTCCTCCCTGCTGATGTGTTTTTGTTGTGATAGGAGGATGACATTACTGAAATCGGGAGCATCCTTATGGACAAAGTCTGGAAGTCTGTGCTCTATGACAATGTCTTTCAGTATATTTGTACAAATAAATATCTTTTAACTCTAGAAAATTAAAGAGCAGAGTGACTCGCTCTCTGATCATCACACTTCAACTGTATCAACCCCTCAAAATGTTGAAGAGGAATGTGGAAGTTTAGGGAAACTGATCCTTTTCAGTGTTCATCAAAATTTGTTATTCCTCTGTGGCTAAGGTTCTTATCAAATATAAATGCTGTGCTGAGTCAAAGTTGGCGGGAAGAGGATGTTGTGTCCTCCTTCAAGGCATTTTGAATGTAGCTCTTGAATGTAGCTCAGTGGGGCTCCAGTCCCAGCTAGCATAGCCTAGGGCTTTCCCCCTGGAAGCATCCATTCACAGAGCTGCTGCTTGGGAATCTGCATGGTGACCTCCATGTCTACTCTCCGCATCTGTCAGCAACAGTGTTCCAAGACTCTGTGCAGCCCAGAAGGCCAGAGTTCCCTTGCTGGTGATTATTCCAGGAAATCATTCAGATCAAGCTAAATGCACAGCAAAGATAACCAGCATCTCATATCCTCATTCCAACACACAGCTCGTACAGACCCCACGCTCTTGTATTGCCTCAAGTGGGCAATTTCAGGTAGCAAAGTATAATTGTCTGAGTTATGACACTGAGGTTAAATAACATCTAGACTGCCTTAACTAAAAGGTATCTTGGATCTTTTCCAGACATAAACCATTTGGAAGGAAGCTTCAGCAAACTGCTGTTGCTCCTCTGAAGCCATTTTCCATCCAGCTCTGCCTGCATGTGTCCTTGGCCACCCCCCAGAGTGGTGAGGACCGAGCCAACCCCACCAGCCTGCCAGGGCAGCCAGGAACTCAGCAGAAGGCCGCAGGCTTCCTGGCCTCTCACAGAGGCCATCTGGGCTCTCCAACACACCTGTTTGGGAGGGATTCCATGGCCTGCTTTACAAATGTCAAAGAAGCTCAAAACATTCCAGCCCAGTGCTGATCACTGTCTGGTACTTTTGAGGGAGTTAATTATGCAACAAGATCATTTGGGGCCTGGTTTTCCTCTTCCGTTAGCAACTTCAGATGGTAAAAAATGGTACTGCTCAGTATTTTTTTAGTGGCATGAACAGATGTAAAAGTGCTTTCAATTCCTTAATAAAGGTGACATTAGGCCAGATTTGATATTACACTAAGTCCCATGTAACATTTAAAAATGAGTTTTTTCAACCATAAAATTGCTAATTGATCTGTCTTGTAAAAAAGATAAAGGAAATGAATGCCTATTTGAGTTTCAATTCTGTCAGCCTCCTGATTCCTTATTTTATGTGCTGCAAGATGAATTTTAATGAAGCAGCCTCCAAATTTCCAAATATGCCATTACCCTTCAGAAGCAAGTGTTGTCTTTGACTGTCTTTTCCTTCCTAGAACCTGTCCGCCTTCCCAGCTTGGAAGTCAATGGTCCGTTGTTCTATACGTTCCTCTGTATCCTTTCTGAGTTAAGTAAATTACCACAAGACAAGACCAGAGAAAGTCACTCGTTTGGTTGTTCAACAAATATTTAGGGAAGTTCTGCAGTTTTCAGGTGTTTCTGAAAAAACAAAAGTAAAGTACAAAACAGTGAAAGTCTAGGCCTCAAGGGAGTTTCCATTTTTGCTCCAAGGAAAAATAAAATAAACCTGTATTTATGTAATATTCAGGTGAAGATCAATGCCATGAAGAAAAATAATGCACATTGAGGGAACCAAATGAGTGAAGGAAGGATGTGTGCATATTTCATATATGTGTCTGAGGAGAGAGAAAGAGAAGAAAGTCTAGAAAAGCTCTTAAGGAATAGAGAGAGCTTTGTGAAGGCTGGGAATCTGAAGTATGCAATGAATACCAACAGGCTGGAAGCCAAGGGAGGAGGCAAAAGACATATATTAGTTACTTTCTCATTGCTAAGATAAAACACCCAACCAAAAGCTACTTTTGCAAGGAAAGGGTTTATTTGAGCTTATCATTTTGAGAGGGCATTTCCATCATGGATATGAAACCATGACAGGAGCAGACTGCCAGGTAGCACATCCTCACATCCGGAGGAGAAAGCAGAGAATGAGTTTATTGAGTCCAGCAAAAGGAACTGAGCTATAACACCCCACGGCCTAATTCCAACAGCACACCTCCTCCAGCAGGGCTCCACCTCCCAAAGGGAAGGAGGTAAGCATGAGGCTTAATCATAAATACATGAGGCCATGAGGGACATTTTACATTTAAACCACCACAAACAGCCTGAGAGTAGAATTCTTCTTTTGGGTAATCTCAAACTTATCTCTAAAAACCATCATTTTTGGACAAGGATTACCCTTATTTTTAAAAGGAAAGTTCTTCACTAAAACAACAAAAAAAATCCATTGATTTTCATATTAGAAGATATTTTTGTGGGGAAGTTGAGGCTCGAGTCTGACTCCAAACTAGGTACTATGGTCTAGCCATGTTGATATGTAAAATTAACTAAAATAACAACCTGGGAATCACCTTTGGCGGCTTATTGTGAGCACTCATCTGATTCATCACTTTCACATTCAAAACACGACGAGATTCTGATCACTTATCACCGTTGCTATCGACACCATCACTTCTCACCGAATGTCCTTTAATGGTTTCTTTATACTCTCGTTGTTTTTTATACCCTGTCTCCTACACTACTGGCCCCTGACCTTTGATCTCACTCTTTATGCAACAACTAAAATAATCAATTTCAATCCTAAATCAAATCCATCTATCTACTCAGTAGTTAAGAAAAAAAAAATCCAGTGATCCTCATAAATCCAGAGCAAAACCCAAACTGCAAACTCAGTTCAGCACAGCCTCTTCTTAGGACTTCATGAAACATCACCAGCTTTTCTCCCACATCCTAATCTCTACCTGAAGCTGCTTCTGCCCCATCTGTCAAGAAACCTCCTTCCCTTGATGTTCCAATGGCTCCCTCCAGAGTGTTATTCAGAAAGTATCTTTTCAGAGGCCTTTCAGGGTCACCCTGTTTAAACTAACACTTGATATCAGTCACTAACTTTTCTTCATAGACATTATCACTGCCTTGTTTCGTTGCATGCTCCATTTCCTAAAAATCCCAAGGTCTAAGAACTTGACCATAATTAATAATACACAATCATATTTGTCAAGGAAATGAATTATAGTCATCCTAATATTAGTGTCCTGGAGGTGGTACAAACAGGATTGTGGAGAAGATTAAGTATGATAATACATGAACACCAGAGACTTCTGTTAACCCTCCCTCATTTCATGCTAACATAACCCTCCATTTTTATTTGGGAGATAGAGTCTCAGAATAATGACTTTGTCTACTATCTCCCTTTTAAGACTAAGTTTCAGCCAATAAATTGCAAGCAGAAGAGTTGCATGCAACTTCTCTGAAGAAATTTCCAGAAAACATATGTGGTAGGAAGCTGGGGATGATGGCTGGGATCCCAGACTTCTAGTGATCATCTAGAAATTTGAGATGACCCCCTGGCTCTCATGTTCAAAGACCATCTCTCAGAACACATGCACTGCATGTCTAATAGTTCCAAAGTCCAAACCACATCCAGAGCCAGATGTGGCAGTTCATGCCTGCAGTCTCAGCACTTGGGAGGTAGAGATGGAAGGATAGGGAGTCCAAGGTCTGTTGGGCACTGCCTGTTGGCACTGCTACTGAGGGCACGGAGAACAAAGGGTTAAGGATGTATGAGTGAGGTGAAACCCCGATAATTCGGTAGGCGTTTCCCGGCTCCATCAACCCTGACTCCCAACCCCCATGGGCTAGCCAGAGAAACCAGCATTTCCATCTCAGCATGACTGGCATTGGGTATCAGACAAACTTCCTTGTACCCATCCCCACGGACCGTGGCTAACATCACATACTTCCTGCCACTCGGCCCCCAAATGAGGTATTCTCAGGTTGTCCATACTCACCTATCCTAGTGCAGGCTGCTAACTCACCACCCCAATCAACCAATCTCCTTTTCTCTTCCCTATTCCCCATCCCCCTGACCCCCTTTTTCTATAAATGTAAATTCCCCCAGTTGAATAAAGAACCACGTGGATATACTATACACATCTGCTTGCCTCTGTGCCTCACAGGACCCCCCTGCATCATCCCCCCAGCTCTGTGGACCCCAGCCCTGAGACAGCAGACAGCAGACAGCTCACTCAGCTCCCATCACTTCTCTGTTTTCCCTCTGCAGCGGCCGTGCCCCCGGAGGTGAAAACAATAAAGGTCATCCTAAACTGCCTAGTCAGTTTGAGGCCATCCTGTGCTACATGAGACCTTGTCTCAAAGAAACAAAACAAAGCAACACAAACAAACATGGTATAAGTCTAAGGCCTCCTTTAAGACTAAAATCAAACTCTCAGCAGCTAGTCACATCAAAAATGGGCCAGAGGATATAAATCAGTCTGGTAAAGGGCTTGGCTTACAAGAATGAGGAACTTGAGTTTGATCCTCAGAACCAGTATTGAAAAAAGAAAAAGCCAAGCATGTATACTTGTCATCCCAGCACTGAGTAGGTAGAGACAAACAGGTCCCTGGGGCTTACTAACCAGCCAGACTCTAGCAAACTTCGCAAGTTTCAGGCAAAGCTGAATGGGAAGATGACTCACCAAGTAAGAGAACTTGTGAAGAAAGCATAAGGACATGAGTTTGATGCCCATCACCCACATAAAAAGCTGGGAGTGGTCATGCATGCCCAGTAGTAACCCAATGGTGAGGGGTCAGAAACAGATTTACTAAAGCTCACTGATCAGCCAATAACACTGAAAAAATTCAGCTATGGGTTCAATGAGAAAATCTGCCACAAGGGAGTGAATCAGGATGACAGAAGAGGACTCCCAATGTCTTCCTCTGGCTTCTGGATGCATGCACATAGGGCACAGGCATCTGCACATGCATGTACACATCACATACACACAAACACACATGCAAACACACTCACGTGCATGCACACATTTACACATGTGCATATATATCCAGAAAATTAGTTGTATTTGCTTAAAATATAATGGTAAGACAGGTATCAGGTACATATTTAGATTTCAAAAGAAGAGACAGGTAAGTAGAAAGGAGTCAATAGTCCAAACCGAATTCTGAGCCCAGTTGCAGACATTAAATCTCAAAGCTCCAAACCCAACATAGAGCGCCCTGTGAAGGGAGATGTGGCTGCATAGGTATGTGCAATGCCTCTGAGGCCTTTTTCTAATTGGCCAAGGATTCTTCTGGAAGCAGTAACCTGGCTTTTTGCTTCCACGATCTTTTTCCCCCCTCACTATTTTCCTGAGAAGGCTGCAAATGTTCAAAATCATTCCACTCTATTTCCTTTTGTTCCCAAGCCACAGTGTAAATTTGACTAAAAGCAGCAAATAATGCCCATGTTACAACCTGAATGCTTTGCTGTTTTGAAATTTCTTCCACCAAATAAGCTGGTCCATTACTTCTCATTTTCACCTCTCACAAAGTTTTAAGGGATAAACACAATGATAAAGTTATTTGCTATGGTGAAGCAAGAATGACCTTTACTTTTAAATCTTTTTTCTTTTCTCCTCTATTCTCTTCTCATTTCTTTTCCTTCCTTCCTTCCTTCCTTTCTTTCTCTCTCTCTCTCTCTTTCTTTCTTTCTTTCTTTCTTTCTTTCTTTCTTTCTTTCTTTCTTTCTTTCTTTCTTTCTTTCTTTCTTTCTTTCTTGGTGGGGAGAACGTTGGGTGGATGTTTTTCTCTGAAACAGGTTCAGTTTCATGTTTTGAGCCCCCAGTAGAACTGAGACAAAATAAGAGAATGCTAGCTTATTTAGGTAGGTTTCAGCCTGGGACTGAGGCCCAGAGGGAACTAGGAGATGCCAATGCACCTGTCATTCCATCCTGGCACAAGAATGAAAATTAACTTGGACTAGAACTCATGACTCATTGACACTGATCAACGACGCCCCTGCTGTCCACAATCTAACACGTTGTGACACCAGCCACAGACATGGGCAGACTCTATGATCCATCCTCCAGGTTTAGTAACAAATCAGATTTTCCCCTGCCTACCTGAATTAAACTCTGTAAAGGTGGCAGGCTGGCATGCACCTCCCTCTCTTTCCTGGCTTCTACACTTCCTGAGACCCTCTGGCCCTTGCTGGGTGTTGCCTGGACTTTCCCCACGTGAGTCTTGGTCCATAGCCCTACTCAGCTAAACTGTGTTGGGAAGGGGAAACATAACCCTGCCTCTTAATCCTGGTCTCCCAACTCTATCTGTCTATGGTCCCTCAATTTACCATGTGTGATTCCTTCCCACTCTGAATCTGCCACATGGGTCCTCACATTTGGAAAGCACAAAGCTAATGCCAAGTGTGTTCCTGTCTTTTAAGCTCTCTCAGATTGTCCCCTAAATTTCTTTCCTCAAAGCTTTCCACATGTTCACAGTTCCTTCTGAATTTTATTTGGAAACCTCTTTTCCCCATAGATGCCACACACCTGTAGCTCCATGCTAGCTTCTCTTTAAATATACTCTAAATACTCTTTAAAAAACTTCAGTTTCTCTTAGATGATAACTTACATTCCATGTGCTTACGGCTGGTCCAGTTTCTTCCTAACTTCCACTTTTCTGAAACACATTTTCCACATAAAAACGTTCTAGTCTTCCTTTCTAGGTGCCAATTCCCTTTAAACAAGCCTCACAAGTTGTGATTTCTCCCCATCTAAACTCAATCATTCATAATCTGCCCTTCTTGATTGTCTTTATTATTCCTCATTAAAGGTTAGAAAAGAACCCAAAACATGGGGTTCATAAATCTTTGGAACCCCCCAAATTCTTGCATCTTAATCATCCATAGTGCTCTCTGTTCATTACCATTCTCTTCTTTTTGAAGCCCATCTTTTCAAATTCTTCACGGATTTTGAAAATTCAATTTCATAGATTCTTCTACATTTCCAAGTAAAAGAATACTAATAAATACATTCTTTGGCAATAACTCTCTATATTACCAACTTTCTCATTATAATAACAGAAATATTGAAGCTGGGTCTGTATAAGAAATTTATTTAGCTCATCCATTTTACTCAAAGAGCAGAGAGCTGGCTCTGGCCAGGGTCCTCTTAGCTGTATCATTTCATGGACAACATCATCTCAGTGGCAGGAGATCACATAAGAAAGAGTCATCTCATCACAAGACAGGCAACTGGGGAGGCTAGCAGTAGCTAGGATTGTTCTTTAACAGTAATGCCTTCATCAGAACTAATTCTGGTGTCTCTTAATCATTTTCAAGGACAGTGGCCCAATATTCTAAGGACCTCCCTTTTCATTCCACCTCTTAATGGCCCATTACTTCCCAGTATCACCACACTAATGACCAAGCCTCCAAGTCATGAACCCCTGGGAGATACACTCAAACCATACGCAAACTACAGCAATCTTTACCATATTATTCTACCATTATTTTGGAGTTTTTTATTTCTTGCCATACAATGTAATCCTAACAATCTAACCTGCAAATTGACTGGGACCTTAGTAAGCCTTCAATAGGTATTACATTTACTGTGCTTTCTTAAATGTTTTGTTTCTATATCACCTTACCATTGTTATTGGTTTTCCATGTTATATCTTATGCCACTATCTAAGGACAAGAACAGGAAGATTGTGGAACTCCTTAAAGGGCACTGTAGCACAGGGAAGGTAGAAATAATGTCAACACACAATGTGAAGTGTGTTTTGATTGATCAACATAATAAAATCATGCTATGGAGATACATAGAAACCATAACACATTTTTTCCAGACAATGTAGGACTTTCATAAAGAGAGCATCAGTCTTTTTTAAAAATATTTTTATTTATTTTTCTGCAAGCAGAGAGAGAAGACAGAGAGAATGGGTACACCAGGGCTACAATATGTTGCAAAATGACTCCAGATGCAGGCACCACTTTGTGCATCTGGCACTGGGGAATCAAACTTCAATCCTTAGACTTTGAGGGCAAGCACCTTAACTGCTGAGCCAATGTCTCCAACCCACGGGTATCAGTCTTGAACAGAGACTCAAGTATATGTAGAAGATTATAATATGATCAGAGGACTGGAAAGGACATGCAGACTTCCTTCTCAGGTGAGCAAAAATCAAATCCACCTTATCAAAATACAACTTTATTGTTCTTAAGCCAATGCATTTGTTCTCTTGCTCATCTCACCCAATGCTTGATTCCTCAGAGCTTCTCTTACACTGACTCTGCTTATTTTGATACTTCCTCCTATCAGTAATTAATTTAAACATTTTCTATACTTTTCAGAATCAAGTCCATCTCCATGCAAACAAACCTCTGAAAAGATATTGCAAATTGGTTACCGAGTTCTTGACATAAAATTTGATTTACATATTTTTAAACTTCAAGGAAGACCATAATGAAAACACAATAAATGAATAAAGTTAACAAATAAAATGGACAAACAAAAGTCATAAATCTATTCTTATATTAACTGGTGTCTTGACGTGAAAAAAAAAGCAACATTAGCTTAATATTCATCTATTAAAATGAATCCGCCACTTCAGCTTCTGTTTGCCAAAGTCTAAGGCAGCAACCCTTCTCTTTGACTGTATTATTCAAATCTTTCTTTGGAGAACTATGCAATAGTTGGTAATGACATGTATTTTGAAGCATCTCATTTTATGCCCCCCAAATGCATGATTTACTCTGAATGATAAATATGGCTATGAATTGGAGTGTTTCCGGCATTCGCAGATCAAATGTAACCAGGGAGGAATAACTCAGCTGCATCCTGATGTTTTATATTTCCACTCACTAATATTTGCTTCACACCATATGTCCCAGTAATACAAGAATGTGATCATGTAGAACAGCCCAGTGGTTTTCTCTGCTAACATCTGGTCTTCTGAGAAGTCTAGCACTTGAGAGGTTTGGGTTTAAATCCCAAGAGAGGTGGCATAATTAGATGTCTTTGTGAAGGGAAATGAAGGGAGGGACACAAAATCTTTTTGCTACCATCGAACTGGCATCAATGAATGCTGTGACAATCTCTGTAGATTTGAACAGAACTCTGCTGGATCCTCGCTAGAAATCCACACACAATGCCCATTCCCTGAGCAGTAAAGAAAATCAGATATCAGTAGGCCTTTTAGATGGTGGTCACCCTTCGGGTCTGCTGACTCCATGTTTAAGGCAGCAGCCTGGAGGGAGTGTAGCTTCCTAAAGAATTAAGGGAACATCCATCACCTGCCTCAGGAGTGGCCATGGTCACCCACCTGGGAAACAGAGCAAGACCACATTAGCTCCAAGGATGGCATTTACAAGAATATGCCAATTCCTCCTGTTCTTAAAAGAAAAATATACACTTTCATATTTCCTACGCCTCTGCATGTCCTCACCCTTTCATAGATATCACCCACTGGGGCTCCAAAGGTCACCTCAGAAGTTACTCTTCAAATAATACACCTTTTCTAGCTTGATTTTTTTCTGCAGCATAGCATTTAGTGTGGTTGACTGCTCTCTCCTTCCTGGAACATTCTTTATGCAAAATGATACACTTCTCTGCTTTTCTAACAACTCTTTATAAATTGTTTTCATCATTTCTTGATTTTTTCCCTGGACCCTCCAATTTGAGTGTTTAACAAACCACAGATTTAGGCTTTCTTTTTCTTGCCTACACACCCACTCCCAGATTATCCCCACTTCCCACAGGGTTCCAGTTACAAGTCACCTGAAGGTCCTTGTTTGCCTCAAATTACCATTGTGCTCTGCTAGGCTTTGTGCCCAAGACACTGAACCCTCTGGATTGCATCAGCAGATGGTGGTTTGCTTTTATTAACGGGAGATACTTTTAGGAAGTGGAATGGTAAGAGGAGAGAGATGTCGGATATAATTCATTATCATTCAAAAGGCTATGCTTACTGAGTTCATTTGAAAAATATTTATATATGTGTGTGTATGTGTGTGTGTATGTGTGTGTAATGGCTCACAAGGATTCTTTCAGCTGCAAATGAACTCCAGACACATGGACCATACTGCACCCACATGGCTTAATATGGATGCTGTGAAATTATCTCCAGTTGGAAGGCTTTGTAAGCAAGCTCCTTCAAACACTGAGCTATCTCTCCATCTTCTCTGTTCACTGATATAAATGGAATTGTGTTTTTAGCTTTAAATTCTTGTCATTGCAGTGTGTAAAAGAATGATTTGTATATAGTAGCCTTGTCTAAAATCTTATGAAGATCACTTTGCAATCTTAGACTTGTTTTTCTAAATTTTTGCTACAGATTTTCCATAAGGTTATTCTTGTCCTCTACAAACAAAGGCAGTTGTATTTTTCCCATTAATATATGTGTAATATACATGTAGATGCATATATATATGTGTGTGTGTGTGTGTGTGTGTGTGTGTGTGTGTGTGTTCATGGATTCTTTCTTTCGTGTTTTGCCTCCTATTGGAAGTGAGGACTTCCAGTATGATGTTGAAAGGAAGTGATGAAAAAGAACTCAGGACTTGCCTCATTCCTGGTCAGGAAAGGAAAGTTCCAGGTTTTTCACTACTAAATACAGCTGTTGGATTTTTGCAGATGTTCCTTAATAAAAAAAAAGAAGAAATGCTTATTTTTATTGTTTTTCTAAATCAAGAACAGTTTTTAAATTTTGTCAAATGCCCTTTTTTAGGGGGGGGGGGCATGGAGTTTTTCAAGGTAGGGCCTCACTCTAGGCCAGGCTGATGTGGAACTCATTCTGTAGTCCCAGGCTGGCCTGGACCTTGAAATGATCCTCCTACCCCCTGCCTCCCAAGTGCAGGAATTAAAGGTGTGCACCACCACACTCAGCTCAAATGCCTTTTCTGACTCGAGGAATGTGATGATGCAGCTTTTCTGTTTTAGCCTATTAATGAATGGATTTTTAAAATCAAGATGGTTACTTTTCCCCTTTCCTCTAGAAGCATGAAAGGCTTTTTTCTCTGATATTCAACATGAGAACCTGTTATATTCCCTGGAATGACTGTCACAAAATGCGTCCTCTTCCTAAGAATAGGATCTTGTGGAGTTTTTATCTCTCAAACGTACATGCACAGGGAGCCTCCAACAATTTGCCAATTACAATTCAGGTTTTTAATTCATTTCACTTGTCCTCTGCTGGCAGAATATTACTCCAGTTAAGTAGTTCTCTGCATTTGTCTGTCTGTCGGTCAATTTTGGAGGCAGCAGTTTCCCCTATAACATTATTTTTATCATGGGTCAAGGAAGAGTCTGTCATTTCTTCCTTTGTTAGGCTGGTAGCAACCATCTGCTTACACACCGAGTCAGAAACTAGAAATTGTTAGTGTCTTTCTGGTTTCTTACCCAAGGGCACTCTTGTTAAGAAAACCTCTTCTTACCTATTAATTATTTTTTGGCAAAATCCAATAACTTCTCTTCCCCCATGATCCCACAAGCCTAAAGGTGGGAACAAAGTTAAATAATTTCACTGTATTTTCCCCCACTTTTGTTGCGTCCTCTCAATGCAGACAATAACTCTGTAAGTAGTTTGTTCTGAAATATTTTCACAGCTAGAAAAATGGCTGAGGTACTTGCTAGAGTTTGATGCCTCAATACCAACCACACCAAGCCAGAAACAAAGGAGCACATGCATCTGGACTTTGTTTGTAGTGGCAGGAGGCCCTGGTGTGCTCATTCTGTCTGTCTGTTTGTCTGTCTGTCTGTCTGTCTCTCTCTCTCTGTCTCTTTCTCTCATAAATGGATAAATAAATAAAGAGTATTTTCAAGAGACACTGTTTTCCAGTGGGCTACTTATTTCCTGGCAGAACTCCAACACCCCACACTGATGCAGTCCTGATCTTTGTCTCCATTCAAGCCTTCACTTTCCAGTAAACAGCTTTGCCATTTGAAAAACTTGAAACCAGATACCTTGATTCATCCTTTCACCTAATCCTCCCTTCAGCTGCCTCATCCAATTAAATACCAAGTGTTCTGGATTCATCTTCCAATCAGTTTTAAATTCATCCAGGTTTCCCCTCAGTACACTAGACCACATCTCTTAACTTTTGTCCTGTTTCCCCAATAATCCACTTTTCAGTAAGAAAGCTGCTTAAATATCCATTCCAGGAAGTCCAAACTTTATTTAAATTCCTTTAAATGTATTTATTTTGCCTTTTGAAAAACATCTTTTCTCCCTCCAATGATTGTATGACCCCCTCTATGTGACCCAAGCTCCAGTCAAATATTCATTATAGTTTAATATATTTTTTAAATGTCAAACAACATCCATTAGAGTAAGAGTTCATAAGTTAGGTTTTGTGGGTTGAATGTGTCCTCCTCAAATTCATAGGTTGGAATTATAATTCTTAGAACTGCAGAATGTTATTATTTAGAAATATATTTCTGTTGAAATAGACGACCCATGGAGGAGGATATCCAGTTGATTGGGATGGGGAGGGGGGCATTGGGGAATTGGAGATAACAACTCATTGTTTGCCCACTAAATAATGTAACTCATTATGGACAATAAATATATATTAAAAAAGAAATAGATCATTGTAGATGAAAGTTACAATTAGACATACTGGGGTAGATTAGATCCTTAATTAGATGTGACTGGTGTCCTCATGAAAAAGGAGACATTTAGACAAATCACAGGTAGGCAGAGAGAAAAGAGCTTGAAGAGATGAATAGAGAATGATGGATAAGCCATGAGGACAGAACTCTTTCTCTCACAGCCCTGAGAGGAACCTTAAACCTAACAACATCTTGATTTTATACCTGTCTTCCACCCCAGAACTGAATGACAGAAAATTTCTTTTGTCTCAGTAGCCCAGTTTGTGTAACAGTGTGGAACTGGTACCTTGAGGTTCCAGCAGAATCTCAAGTGCACATGGTAAAATGTCTTCTCAATAGCTGTTGAATGATTTGATTAATTTCTGGAAGTATTCTGAAGTGAAATAGGTTGAAAGGTTTCAGTGTGATGTAATGAAAGGTCAAGGATCTGTCAATGAAACCTAACCTCACGAAGCTCCATGTAACCCAGCACTCAAGAAGAGGGTGATGAGTTGAAAGCAGGCTTCAACTACATAGTGAGTTCCAGGCTAACTTGGCTCTCAGAGTCAGACCCTGCCTCAAAAGAAAAAAAAAAGAGGGGGGAGAGAAAAAAGTTTAACAAAAAGACCAATAAGAAAAACAAAATAGACCTCACCCTTCAACTGAAAACAGAAGGCAATGTTTTAATCAAACTCCACCACATTCAATATTAATTAACAAATCAGGAAAGTGGAGAATCATTTCTATCTAGGAAAAACTTGCATACGAAGGATCCTTATTCAGACGTTGTTTGAAACACGCTATGTTAGCTTCCATATGCCATGCATGAGCCCTATCTGTGCAATAGAAAGTCCTTGCTGTCTATAGAGACAGAAGCACCTGGGAGGGGAGCACTTTGACTGGGTTCTTTGTCATTTTTAGCTGCATCAGAGGCACCAGGCAAGGGAGATTGTTTGGTGCTACTTTTGAGTTTATCTCCCCATAAGTCAACCTGAAGGCTTCAACTCCCCCTACAGAGTACTTCTGGGGTGAAGGTGGGAAACCCTGTTAAAATTTCATGGACCAGAATCCAATTTATTGGTTCATTCAGCTTTCTCCAGAAAGCTCTCAGGTGGAGGTGATTCAGCTGACATATGGAATGTGGATTTCTTAATGAATAGGGCATTCAAGAAGCCTGTTTGTACTCTACAAAGTATTCCCCTAAATTCAATTGCGCATGGTAAAGTCCCCTGGTATCTTGGAAGCTGACCTCTTCTCTACGCAGAACAACACAGGTTGGCATTCTGCAAATGAATTAATCTTTTTTTTTTAATTGAGGTGGTCAAGATAATGCAATAAATGCAGTTGGAACTAAAATATATTCTTAATGACCATGTCTATAAAGATCAGCAGTATATGGGCTCACATTACATTATATGTCTATGAAAATAGCCTACTTACCACAATATAGCATATTAAAATGCAATAAAAAATTTCTTTAAAAATTAAGAAATTAAGTCTTGTCAAAACAAGGAGAAAAAGTAAAAGGAAGAAAAGGAAGAAAAGAGGGATGGAGGAAAAGAAGGAGGGGGAAAGGAAGAAACTAAAGGAAAATCAGAAGCGTAAGAAAACATATTGGTAATGATTTTTTTAACCTGATGATATAAATGACTTTTCCCAATTCCAATTTTTCAGGTAAAAAATCTCTCTCTCTCTCTCTCTCTCTCTCTCTCTCTCTCTCTCTCTCTCTCACACACACACACACACACACACACACACACACACGCACACACACACACACACACACCTTACAAAATATCACAAAGAATGGGCATTATATAAATTTAACCACTTTAATAGAATTCCTTTCTTTTTTTAAGTCTTAAATATATATTTATTGTCCATAATGAGTTACATTATTCAGTGGGCAAACAATGAGTTGTTGTCCCCAATTCCCCAATGTCCCCTTCCCCATCCCCAATCAGCTGGATATCCTCCTCCGTGGGCCATCTGGATCAGTCCTTGTGGCAGGGGACCATGGATAGCCTAGTACTCAGCCCGGTCCTCCTGGCCCAAGTGTGTTGTTACTGAAGGGTGCCTTGCCTCTACTATTTTTCACTTTGACAACATGAATCAGTTCTTTAAATGCGTTTTTGTACATCCTATCCACTAATAAAACTAGAATTCCAGTCAAATCCTCCACAAAGCAAAACTTAAGTGACCCTAGATTTATATTTTCATGATGTAATGGACACCACACCACATGGCCAGATCTTAGGGGGTCCTTATATGCAAATATGTCTTAACCCTTACTCCCCATGCCCTGATCTGTGGCCTAATTGAACTTCAATTCTTCCTACATGTTATTAAAATCGTCATTTTTCTTGACTACTGAAGCATGTGATATGCAGACTAACAATGTTCTATGTTTGATTCACATGTCTTTGTTAATTCCACCCTCTGCTTGTCCTGCCGAGAGGAGTCTTACATGAAATCATCAAGAACCACTTATTTTACCATGCAGTAAAGTAAAAGATTTCTGCACTATAGGAAATTGGATGATTACAGAAGAAATGAGTTTTGCCTTTGTTGCTAGTCTAGAACACACATACGTTTTTGTTCCCTCAGGCTAAGTCTACAAACTCAGAAATACGTTAATGCCACAGTGGTTAGTCCAGGGACAACAGCCAACCTCAGTGATAGGTGATGGATTTTTGCTCAAGCTTGCAGACATCACAGAATGCTTCCCCCATCATCTCAATATTTTATTCATTCCTGTGTGCAATCATAATAGCTAGCCGATGATTGATCAGGGCAGCTGCCCAGAGCCAACAAAAATGGACTTTTCCTTTAGTTGCAAATGAAACATTCCTAGCATCTAATTCAGTCTTTAATCTCAGACAAGTGCTTATTCTACTTTAATAGTTAGGGAGGGAAATGAAGAAGATAAGAGAACCCTAAGAACCAAGAAGGAATGTGACTATCAATATTCCTTGTGCTTTCTGAAGTGCCCAGTCCAGCTGTGCGGGCAACATAGTTGTGGTAGAAACTTATGTCAATTCACACATAGTTCAGCCAGTGGCTCAGGTTGCTTGTCCAGGTATCTACAAAAAAGTCCACAAGTGATGTTTAACTAACACAAAACATGATGATGACCTTCAAAGATACTTAAATATTCTCAGTTCTGTATATGGAGATCTTTAAACATGTGTGAAGCCTTTGTGGGTTTTGATATGAATTAGGACAAAAAAGACTCCCAAATACTCAAACATCAATGAATATACTTAGAACATGTAAGAATGTTCATTTCATTTTCATAAGAAACATATCCGTTTGTTAATCTTTCTAACAAAAATACAGATAACTATGTCCTAAAAGGACAGATTATTAATATTATGATATTTAGAAGGATGTGAAAGAAAAGGGGAATATTGTCAGGGGAGTGCGATCTCCAAGCAACAGGCAAACTTTGCCTAGACAAAAATATTATAATTCAGGCATTTACAAATAAGCAAATACAATTCAATGTTTACCCTTGAATGCAATATTGAACATTGGCTCACAAAATCCCCCGTAACTGGATAAGAAAACATAATTCAATGTTTAATTCTTGAATTCAGCATTATATATTGGCTTACAAAATCCCCCATAAATGGATACACAAATATAATTCAGTGTTTATCCTTGAATACAGTTTTAAAGATTGGTTCACCACATATCCCATAACTGGATTTCATTATAAGAAGAAATATTATACTTTTTTAGAAAAAAAAACCCATACTCTTAACAGTTTCTTCAGATCAGCACTTCAATGATTATCTAATAATGTACAAATCAATCATAAACTTTGTACATATCATCTTAGTAGAATATGAATCCCTAAAATTCTGCTTGTGGTTTTATTGTTAAATATTTTTGAGAATGTTAAGAAGGGAAAAAAAAACATAAGAAACAAATACAATTTCCTCTCTTCAATGTTGACTTTCAAAATAGCAACTCCATGATGCCTGCAGGGGACCTTGGGAATTGAGACTCTATTTCAATTAGCAAAGGAAAATCAAAGAGAATTTCCAGTAGAGGCTCAGTGAATCTGAGTACATCCTAGTAGTTAGGGGAAGAAATTGAGAGAGGATGCCTAAAATACAAATCCAAGGTTAGACCTTGGAAACTGAATGACCAAATTCTGCTTGTCTATCTGAACTTGAGTTTTATCTAGCTTAACGGTAAAAAACTGGCATTTAAATTGACTTCAATCCCATAGCAATGATGATTAGATACTTAATGCTCTGATAACAGTATTCATAGAGCAGGGCAAAGGGCCTGCGGATGGACAAGGCTGTTAATTGCTGGTTATGTCCTACATTAGGTTTGGACTCATTAGGTCTTCCTTGATGTCAGGAATATTTTCACGTTTGTCTTCAGTCTTAGATATTATTTCCCCCTGTCTAGATGGGAAGATGTTGTACCAGTGCTGCCAAGGCAGCTGTGATAGGGTCAATTTCAGTTGTAATTCTCTCTTGAGAGGCACCCTCCTCATCTTGCAGGTTCACTTACGTTGATTCCACAGAGGTCTCCCAAGTGACCATCCTCAGGCCATACACATGTTTTAGCTTCTCGATGAGATTCTGTTGAGCTAATGGTTAAAACTGTTTGAAGATAAATGTTCCTGAATGCATATACTTCCAATAACAACTAACTGACCATTTTGCAAGGCACCAAGATGTAGGTGTTATCAATGCTCACAAGCTCACTCCAGCCCTGACAAAACATGAGTGAAGCACTCATGTCTGAGTAAAAGCCAGAGGCCAACAGCTGCATCTCAGTGGGAATGTCACAACTAAGCTCATGATGATGGTGGGTTTGTCTTGCTTACCCTGATTAATGAAGGAATAATTTGTGCTTAATTTTTTTCAATTAAAAATACAAATTAAATTTCCTAAAACATGACAAGGTGCTTTGCAAGAGTAAACCAATTGTCCAAACCCACTGGGTAAATTGAGGTTCATGACCATGTACCAAAATCATGCTGATGTTTTTGATTCCTTTCTCCTCTTTACTGACATAGGAGCCCCTCCATGAGGAGAAAAGCCACCTTGATAAACATAGCCAACACCCCAAGTGGTTTGAGTGTCAACCCATTGGCTTCCAGAAGCTTCTGTGACCCACTCTGTCGGTGGTTAACACTTCTCACATACCAAAGGAACATTGGGTTTACTTACAGGCTTAGCACTGAACAGAGGCCACCCTGGAAGCAGAGAAGAATGGGCATCAGCTAGGCATTGCAGAGTCTTTCAGCACAATGCATGGCACAGAGTGCACTAAGCATGTGTTTTCAAAAACCTTTATGAGTGCATTGTGTGATCATGTGGTTCACGTGTGTGTGCACATGGAGGTCGAAGGATAAGCTCTGCGGCTCTTCCAGTCACTTTGTTCTTCATTGCATCTGCCAGGCAAGCTTGTCCCATAGCTTCCAGGGATTCGCCTGCTTCTTCCTCCCATCTGTCCATTGGGGAGACAAATCTGTTACTCATCTGGCTTTACGCGGGTTCAGAGCATCTGAACGCAGGGACCCATACTTCTGCAGCAAGTGCTTTTAGCCACTGAACTATCTCCCCAGCCCAAAACACATGTTTTGAATTAATGTCCCTACAGTTATCCAGGAATAAATGTTTCCAGTAAGTAGCATAGTTTAGATTTACATATTCTATAGAATGATCTCAGTTCTTTCTACACCCACTTGCTTATTGATGATGGATTATCTTAAGCCTGTGATGTTCCTAGGTTGACCTCTGATTCAGATGTTCTATCTCTTAGACAGAATTTCTTCAGATTTGTTTTCTTTATTAGACCATGGGCTCTTTAAAAAATGGCAGTGCCCACTTCCTGTGCCTCACAGGCATAACAATAATACTTTTTGAATAAATAAACAATCAATATGAAAAGATGACTGATGAGGCCCAGACTGTGGCTAGCAGAGGGCAGAGGTGCAGTGGATTGATTCTGCAGCTGCACAATTAATCACATAGATGTGACAATTGGAGTCACAATGTAGGGTGGGAGCTAGGGTAAGAAGAGTTTAAGAAAGTAATACCAGCTTCCTTCCTCAGACTAAAGATCATAGGCACAGACAGAAATTAAAAATTATCTCCTATAGAAATGCTAAGCTATTGAAAGAGAGGACCTGACTCCACAGTGTAGAACAGTTAAAATTTTGGATCCTGGCAATAGAAGTTTCCTATTCAGCTAAGACACAAAAACCAACCTTGAGCTATTCCAATTCAGAGAATGAAAGCAAGCCTGTTTAAAATACAGATACAAATTAGGCAGTTTTCCAAGGAAAAAGAGAAATTACTTGGACATAGGGTAAGAGAGCAAATATGGGAATATGATCAACTGTGCCCATGGAAAGCTGGCTAAGAATCAAGGAAAAATAAGGGTGGAAAATCCCTTTTCTACCAGACAGGTGTGTTCATTTCCAAGCAGCTTGGCTTCTTCATCAATCCTGGCCTTCTGCCAAGTAGAACAGAGAGTCATTCAGGGAGCATATAGCTCAAAATAATTAAATAAATAAATACAACCAGCCCGGTGCTTGGGTGATTCTGGCATGTTTCTCTATTGCATCAAAGCACCCACACATCAGAGCATCTGCACTGCCTGCACTGGAAACCAGCCCCATTTCCCCATGCCTATGTGTTCTTTGGATATGCAAGCACTTGGAAAACCCTTAAGGGGGATTACCAGCCAAGGTAGCATGTAATGCAGCCAATAATGGCTACTAACACAAGTACATGTTTGTTGAGAAAAATTACAATTAGCTATGAAAGACATTTCCTACACACACACACACACACACACACACACACACACACACACACACACACAGGCCCACTTAACCAAGAATCCCCAAGGAACTTTGCAAGTGTGACTCACATCTTTCAGATTTATTGAAGTGTGCTATCTTTCATCAAAGGTTCTTATAGTGATTGAAACATAACATTTCCCTCTTGACCTGTGAGCTTGAGACTGGAAAGGAGGATTCATATAAGCTTATAGATAATAACAAGTAACCTACTGTCTACACCAAAACTAATGCAATCATGCATGCAGATGATCCCAGGGTCAGCAGACCTTTTTTTCTTCCATAATTTGGATGGCTAGAGAAAAGTTAGGCTTGGTCTATGTTCAGTCACCTGATTGCTGCCAAGAATTGGAGGAATATTATAAAGCAGGTGGGAAATGGTCAGAACGAGAAGGGACAAACCTAGCTAGCTATACTGACTGGGATTTAGCAGTGGTAATGGAGATCAGTAAACCTTCCCAATGCTGTTATCTGTCACTCTGAATGGGCACATTAGCTAACTTGACTCTTTCTTAATCACTATTTAGGAAAATTGACACATTTCCACTGGCTGTTAGTCTTTCTGCTGGCTTCACTATCATCCTAAGTGGATGACGTCCTCGTCAGTGCCTCAGTTTCCTTATAATATCCTCAAAAGTCTGTAAGGTTCTGAATGTCTTTGGATTTTCTTTAAGCATCCCCAACCTATGTACACACCATTTATGCATCTCAGGACCCTTCGTCCAAGAGACCCGCCCTTTTGCAAAGAGACCTCATTGGACCTGCTCCCGAAGGTCCTGACCTGGCTCACTATTTAGTGTCAAGTTAGCCTTGAATTCATGGCAATCCTTGCACCTCTGCCTCCTAAGTACTGGGATTAAAGGCATGCACTACCATGCCTGGCTGACCTGGCTTTTTTTTTTTTGTAAAATAATTCTTCTTTTATATTGGCTTGACTATGGCCCAGTCTGTTCAGCAAATGTATGTGTTCTGTGACATGCATTCCTTTTACACCTCTATTTAAGTTTTCATATTACATTTCTTACTGCTTACTTGTAACCCTAGAAAGCTGTGTGACCTCGAGTTAGTAAGTCATTTACTCATTTATCCTTCACCTTCCCCATCTGTAGAGTAAATAAACTATATTTACTTCATAGCATTAGTAGATGAAAACTTTTAAGGTTTCACAATCCCTACATTCCTTGGGCATAGGCTCATATGCTTGGTCTCTGAGTGCATTTGAAATTGCATTTAAGTGTTTTCAGGGCTCTTCTCAAATACTATCAACTTATATTTAGGAAATAAATACTGTATCATTGAGGAGGCTGAGGGAATAGACATGCAGTGGAAGTGCTTTCTTCAAATTAGAGGCTTTTCTTCCAAAACCTGATCATGAGACATTTAACACAAAACATCAGGTAAAACTTCAATTCTTTTGTGCCCAGGAGGGAGTCAGACAGAAAGCAGAGCCAATCTTAGGGAAAATTACAATTCAATTTCCCCCATGAAATATGATGGTATATGTTACATTTAAGAATTATAAAAGCTAGCCAATTCCAAATGAACTCTGTGTTAGTATAAATGAATGCTTTGAGTTCAAAGAGGAGAGAAGTGTTACAATGTGAGCCAGAGTAGATGAGGAAGTCTCTGTCACTACAGCAGGAAGGAAGGAAGCGAAAATGACCTGTACAATAAGGGAACACTACAGGGAGCATGAATAGCCTTGGGGAGTCTTAGTTTAATTAATTAAAAAGATTTTTCAAGAAAGTGTATCATGCATTTGTTTTATATATGAATTTAAGGAACTGAAAGGCCCACATGTGTAAGAACACATTTCTCTTTTTGCTTACAGACACATCCCTTATTATTACAAAAGTAAACAATTAAATCGTCTAAACATAAAGAGATCATTTAATGACTAGAGACAGAGTAGAACTATTTGCATATTTGGTTTCAATTACCTGGTGTTTCATGGACTCTAATAGTTTGATGCTACGTACCACATATCTCTGCAAGGATTCTGCTTCCAGACCAGTCCTTTCTAGACTTACTGCTTGACTTTTTCCTCCACCACTTAAATGTGTTTATTCTGTAAGTTAAGATTTCACTTTATTACCTATAAAATACCTTGCAAATGATCAAAAAGAACATACACCAATTTGATACCTAATTGGAACCATCTTTATAGTTGGCCACTGAGCAAAATATTTCCTGTCCCTAACTCCATTTTCCATGCTCCACCATGCTTTGCTATTTATCAATGGTTATTATGTAAAAATCTCTCAACATATGTTTTGGCCAAATGCTTCCATACTGTAAAAGAACAGAAATTATTTTTTGGAATTGCTTTCAAGATTGAAGAGAGGAAGAAAACTGGAGAGAACCTCTCAGGGCAGAATAAAGACTGGAGAATTATATATATGCTGCCAGTATATACCAACGTAAAAGATTATATAGATTTCTGAATACCATGCCATATTATTTTATAAATCAGGGCTCTGAAATGAATATATACATGTTTTGCTGAATTGCCTGTTTCTTTGTCCCCTTTCCACTTTTTCTTCCTTTGTTCCTTGAATTAAATTTCTCAAAGCCTGGAGCCCTCATCAAAAGAAACATTCATTATTTATTTTGGTTATTTATAGAGTGCCTCATCTGGCAACTAACTACTTATTGAATTTTAAAATTAAACATACATTAGGTAAGTTATTCAAAATGTATAGCACTATATAAACTGCTTCTGCTACCACTAGGCATAGATTGATATGGCAAGCTGCTGGAAATGGGAAAAACATACCAATCAGACAGAAGCTAAGTCAAATAAATGGATTTTATTTTTGGGTTGGGAAAGGCAGATTTCAACCAAAAGTATGAAGGTTACTTTTTTTTTTCTTTTGTTACAAGAGCTAGGACCTCTTTTTTAAAAAATATTTTATTTATTCATTTTTCAAGCAGAGAGAGAGAGAGAGAGAGAGAGAGAGAGAGAGAGAGAGAGAGAGAGAGAGAGAGAGGGCGCACCAGTGGGTACTGGGGAATTGAACCGGGGCCTTAGGCACTGGAGGCAAGTGCCTTAACCGCTGAGCCATCTCTCCAGCCCTAGGACCTCTTTTAAGTAGGTGAAACAACATAATTCAATTGGGTAAGTTAAATATTAATGCATCTTTTAGAAATGTAAGGTATTAAGATATATTATAAATAGATGTGTAAGGCAATAAGGTCTTTCTTACATAGGATTGAGTATCCCTACTTATGTCGTTTGTTTTAGGAGTAGGAAAACAACTTTTCAAAGGAGTGTATGGAAATTGGAACAAGGAACAAAATAGATTAAGATCTGGACATACCTGGATATAAATTCTACAAATGAAAAGGGCTTTTCTTTCAGGAAATGCTTCCAGAATCTCCACCAAGAATGGTTAGAAACTAGTTCAATGATAGATAAGTGGAGAAACTAGATTGTTGGGTCAGTGACTTCCTGCTGCCACAAGCTTGAAACACCCTCCATGGAACATAATACTTCTCCTGAAAAGAAATGCAGTCATCCTTCCATCGCATTATTAGGAGATGGTAGAGACTGAGAAGGTGGACCTCATTGGAGGAGATGGGACACTGGGGGGGTCATTGTATGTTTATATTCATCCCCAGCCCCACTGTGTTGCTCTTTCTGTTTCCTGGGCTTCTGTGAGTCCAACAGCTTTGGTCTATAAAGCTTTCTGTCATATTTTGCTTCAACACTTTTCAGAAACCAGCCAGCTATGAATGGAAACCTCTGAAAGCATGAACCAAAACATCTTTCCTCTCAGATGCTGGGAACAGTGAAGAAAAACTAACACAGATCATCCACACCTCTGCAAAAAAAAAAATACTCAAAATATCTCCTTTTTTACCATTCAACCAACAAGCAGCTTCTACTCCTCTTCCATAAATTCACCTGCTATCAATAACTGGGAACACAGATCTGTTTACCACTCTCGAACGCCTTGCTTATTGGTTGACCACACAACAAAGCTGGGCTATACCTGCCAGTCAGCCCTTACTTGGTATCAGGAGTAACTAATATAAGGTTTTCTTTGTGATAGAAAGAACGAGAAAACTAAAATCTTTTTTCTTTAATTTTTCAAAAACTTTATTTAAAATTTACATAACCCTCTCCTACCACCCTTCTTTGTCATCCCTCCCCACCTACCTCCATTGAACACTGTCTTCTCCCCTGCTTTTCCTTCTTGTATTTTGATGTCTTTTTCTGGCCTCCTCCATCATCCAGGACAACATGTTGATGGGTCAAATGTTATGCAGCAACTTTAGCAAGAGTGGACACTTGGCAACAGGGTAATATTAACCTCATAGAACACACTGCAACTGGCTACCGATAACAGGCTTCAGAGATAATGGAGATAACCGGTAAGTACCTCAAGCCTGTCAAAACACTTGTCAATATTCTAGAGTAAAACAACAAAAAAATCACACTAAGTAAAATGAATTCATTGTATCTAACATGCAAACAAAATTATCAATTGTCAAAAGGAAAATATACATATAGGCCAGTTCAAAAACCATCAATAGAAACAGACCAAAAATGACAAGCATAATGAAATCATAATAAAAACCTTTAAAATTGCTATTTTTGGATTATGGTCACATGATCAAGATTTAAATGACAACAGAAAATAAAATGTGAAATAAATGAAAACATATAAATTAAGCTCCAAGGGGAAGCTCTTTTGCTTGTGTAAGCGTGTAACATATGTGTTGTGCTGTGTGTATGTATAGAATATGCATGAGTTGCATCATGCAATGCATACACCCATGTGCATGCCTGAAGAAGCCAGATAATGTCAGGTATTCTCCTGTACATTTGTCTCCCGATGAACCCAGACTGTCTTTATGGTCAGTTGACTAACCAGCAGGTCCCAACAATTTTCCACCCTCCACTTCCACAGAATTGGAGTTACAATCATGTGTGTCCTTGCCCAGGTCTTTATATGGGTCCTGGAGAATCAAAAACAGGATGAATCAGGCCCTCTTGGACCCTCATGCTTGTGAAAAAAAGAAAAAAAAAAGCACTGTCAACCCCTGACCCATTTCTCCAGCTCTGCAAGTAGAAATTCCAAAAACAAAGAATATATCTTAAGGGAAAATTTGGTCGATGGGATTAGCAGACTATAGAGAAGTAAAGATCATTAACTCTGAAAATGTTACAATAGAAATGATCAAATCTGAAACACAGGGGGAAAGGGATTAAGCACTAATACCAGTTTCAGTGCCCAGTGAGATGATATTAAGTTGTTAGTATATGCTAGCAGCAAGTCACAGGACAGAAAAATGTGTGCTTTATGAGAAAAAAAAATATGCTTCTGAGTTTTGTAAATTTGATGAAAACACCAAATCTATAGACCTAATTTGCTCAGGAAGCTCAAAACAGGATAGATACAACAAATACAAACATGAATACACATACTCAGTATCATAATCATGAATATATAATAAATCTTACATTTATAGTACAGTTGAGGTCAGGGTGCACATACACAATGAAAAATGAACTACTATCAATATAACCAAATGGATGAGAGAGATGGTGGGATACAGAATTAAGTTGTGTTTTTCACATGAAGCACTAAAATACTGTATAACAGTACAACAAGAAAAAGAAAGACATGAAAAAATAAAGAGGAAAATGGCAAACGCTGGCACAATTGCCCCAAAATAAGCACACATATGAAAACAATAAAACTTTAAATCCAAGAAAGTAGCAAACACTCTGAAGTCATTCTCTCTATTGTAATCAGTTCTTTATATTATCCAAGCTCTCCTCCTTGGCCATTGGCTTGAGGAATATAAAATACCCTGTGGAGTAAGGTCCAGCTTGATAAGAAGGGAGTCAGGTTGAGACTTTTCTAAAATCCATGATGCTTTTGACACTATAGCATTTAGAAAGAGAAATTCTATTAGGATCAGACACAGATAAGATTATGAAGTAAGCAAAACCCGCCTTTGGCCTTTGTTAATCCTAATATAGAGAAGCTGCTGGTAAATTTAATTAGCTAACTTGTTTATTGTTCTCACATATAGCTTTCAGAACCATCTCTCATCTCTTTTTATAGCTTTTTAGCCTCTTCATCGAGAAACTGGGTGATCTGTATAATGGTTGGGGTAATGGGTATACCTTCATTCTGATGCATTTTTTGAATTTCTACTATGTTACCATACCAGTTTATTACTGTAGGCTATTTGCTATCTCTGTATGAGTAAGCTTCATTTATTTATAAAGTTAACTTTTATTCTTTTTCATAATTCTTTTCTCAGCTCACAGAAATATCCTTTTTAACAACTGCTTCTCTGGAAACTGATTAATGCAATCCCTTTTTTAGGTACTTCACTACCTACCTTGTATTGTTGTGATCTGTTTCCATGCCCATATCTTATTCCTTGGCTGTTCATTGTTTATATTTGTGCTGGCTCCCCTCCCCAGAGAAGGTGTCTACACATAAAGGGGATAGCATAATGTCAATGTGGAGGAGACAGGTTTCTGAGAAGATTTAGTCAATCATGTTCACCATTCCTTAACTCAGAAGACAAAAATGTTTCTGAGGATCAAAAAAATGTGCCATTGGGCTGGAGAGATGGCTCAGCAGTTAAGTAAGTCACCACCAGAGCTTGAGGACCCAGGTTCAATTCCCCAGTACCCATGCAAGGAAGATGTGCAGAGTGGTGCACGCTTTCTGGAGTTCGTTTGCAGTGGCTAGAGGCCTGGTGCACCCAAATATTCTCTCTCTCTCTCTCTCTCTCTCTCTCTCTCTCTCTCTCTCTCTCTCTCTCTCTCTTTCTCTCTCTCATCACTTTGCTTACAAATAAATAAAATATTTTTAAATGCACAATTATCAGTACCATAAAAACCCACTTTCCTCTTTATTATCTAATTAAAACATATAACTATCATTAAAAAGTGAGAGAGGAGGATAATACAGTAGTCAGTTCCACCTTGCTGGGATGAGCATTCAACCAAACACAGTTTATGAGAGGATGGGATCTACTTCAGGCTTACAGAATCCAGTGAAAGTTCCATTGATGGAAGTAGAAGCTGGCTCCCATTCATCAATCCAAGCATAGAGAGAAACCACCAACAGACGGCAACACCAAAAATCAGCAAGCATGAACCAACAGCAAGCAGGACCCCAGAGCTCAACCCTTTCTGTATACCTTTTGAATGGAATTCAGATTTGTCCCCAAATACACCTTTGGGCTGGACCCCAGGATCTGCCTCAGAGATACATCCTTCAGCCTGGTGACTAGAGACCCAAGTCACAAGCTTAATTTTAACACCTGAGTCAAAGGTAAATATACATTAAAATTACCACATTCCACCCCTGGTCCCAATTGATTGATGACTATATTGTAGTGCAAATTGCATTCAGTCCAACTTCCAAGGTCCCCATAGTCTTTACCAACTTTAAGATAGCCTCTTAATTGTGAGTCCTGTAAAATTAAAACAAATTAGGTCCTTCCAACATCTAATGGCATAGAGTAAACTTTTCCATTGTAATAAGGCATAAATAGGAGAGACAGGACCAATGCAAAATTAATAACCATTGGGTAAACTTCAAACATCTGCAATTCAAGTCAGACATACATAACCAGTGACAACAGTCTCTCAACTTCCAATTTGCATCCTTCCAGTTGGGCTGAGATGCCAAGGAAAAGTTTCATCCAAAGCCAACAGCACTCCATGGTAGCCCCTGCAAAGTCTTGAAATATCCAAAACATCTCTGGGTCTCCATCGCAAACCATGGTCCATCTTCCAATGACCTTTCTACCAAAGACATCACACCTTACTTCTGATGCCACATTCCAGCAATTATAAATCTTAAATCTTTCAGTGCTAGATCTTCCACCAAGCACATCTATCCATTGCTTTCAAATTCAACCTGTATTAAAAGTCTCTGGACACAGGCAGCAGAACACACCCAGCCTTTATGCCAAAAGTACAGTTCCAACAAAGTTCTCTGTTGGGAATAGTGAGTTTCCAACCACATACAGTTTTATGGGAGTAAGGGATTATTTTAAGGTTAAAGAATCCAGGGAAAGTTCCATTTATGGCAGAAGAAGCTGGTTTCCATTCATAAATTCAAGCAGAGAGAAATCACTAGCAACCAGCAACACTAAACAGCAGCAAGCAAATCTCCCACAGCTCAAACCTCTCTGAATACTTATGGTCTGGAATTCAGACCTTCCCACCAACATACCTTTGGATTGGACCCCAAGATATGCTCCAGCGACACCTCCTCTAGCCACGTGGCTGGAGACCCAAGTTACAAGTTTAATTTTAAAATTTGAGTCAATGGGAGACATACATTCAAACCATCACAATAGTTTGGGCAGAACCATCATGCTGAGGAGGAGCTATTGCTGGCAAGTCCTAGTGCTAGAATTGAGTAATCCCCATAGTAAATCATTGGTTGGGAAGGTCCATAAGTGTGGTAGTTTGAATAATGTCCCCCAAGAGATTCAAAAGTTTATTTTAACTGTAAATTGTCTCCAGCCAATTCTGGCTGGAGGAGGTGTATCACCTTGACCAGATCTTAGGGTTCAACCCTAAGGTGTTTCTGGGGTGGGTCTGGAATTCTAGCTTTACATATGCAAAAAGCAGTCTGAGCTCAAGTCTGGAGTTCCTCTTCTTTGCTAGTTTGGAGTGTGCTTACTTGCTTGAGTTGCTGGTGGTGGGTCTCTCTCCCTCTCTCTCTCTCTCTCTCTCTCTCTCTCTCTCTCTCTCTCTCTCTCTCTCTCTCTCTCTGCTTAGATCTGTAAAAGGGAACCAGCCTTTTCCTTAACTTCCCCTGGATCTGATAGTTTCAATAAATACCTTCCTCCCCAAAATTGTGCCTGATTTGGAGATTCATCCCAGTGACGTGTGACTGACTATGACAATGAGGTTCCCAAAACAATGCAGGTCATTATCAATGTACTTGGTTACCTACAATAGCAAAAAGTAATACCCTAATGCTGAAGACAACACAGGCTGCAAGATTCTACTTTCCAAATTGCCATTATATAGGGATCCAGCATTTAGAAACCATGAGTTTATGGTGGACATTGGATTCAAGTCACTACACTACACTACACAGAGGGAATTTTCAAAGTACAACAGGAAGTATGGCAACATATGAGTAGCAATGATCAGAATTCCATGTGTCAAAAGAAGAACCCTCACTCATCCTAACCAACATGGTGATCCTCTCCTCAGTGTCTCTGAATATAATATGTGTAAGTGTGACCACCATTTTCTCAGATCTTGCATGGTTTGTTGATCCTGAATCAAATTTACTGAGAATGCTAAACTTTAATCAAATCTCAATGAAAAGTATGTAATAGAGTATAGGGAGGATATTTATGTTATAAAGAACAGGTAATCTCAATGGCCAATAGCCAGGGTAGGGATGTAGAAGTTTATAGAGAAGTAGACTCCAAGATCTGATAGTATATTATTTTAATGAATAAAGGTAGGTAATGAATTAATCTCCTAACCAGTCAACTGGATGATCAGGTATTGGTTTTCTTGAAACAGCAACGTATATCAGCTGTTTTTGCTATCTAAAACCTTTTCTTGATATCTCTCCTCCTCCCTCAGATTAAGAATTAATTGGGGGGCGGAGCAAGATGGTGACCGAGTAACAACTTCGCCAGGACTCTCCGAAAGGTTTGACCCCCCTCAACTGGTATCCAGGCTTTGGACACCGGCCAAACCCAAGTTCGGACTCTCCCTCCCTCCCGAACCCCTGGGCTGCAGCAGACGGGGTTCGCGAGCAGCTCTCTGCTCCCCTGTGAAGCAGAGGGCCGAGCCCTCCCGCCCCCTCTGGCTCCCGCCATTATCCCCTGGGGCGGATTCCAGGCTCTCCGCGGCGGCGGTGGTTTCAATGCAGGGCTGAGACCCGGTCACCTGGCCTCTCAGCGGCATCAGCTTGGGGTCCACAGCAGGGTTCCCCAGCAGATCTCAGCTCTGCAGGAGAACACAGAGTGGGCTGGGCCACGGAGGTTTGGGGTCTCCACGGTTCCCGGCAGCTTTCAGCTCTGCAGGGGAGCCAGCAGCTGTGCCCTCCCTCTGCACCTCAGGCTCCACCTTCAGCCCCTCGTGGTAGATCCCTGGTACTTGGCGCCAACTGAGAGGCTTCCCTGGGGGAGCAATCGGTCCTCAGAGGCGGTCCCCTCCACCTTCTGAGAGGGGAAAGAGTGTCTCTCCACGGAGGTTTGGGGTCTGTCTGCAATACAGGCCCAAGTTTGGGGCAGCCCAGCCGCTCCCCAGCTTCAAAACCTCCGCGGGTTCCCGGCAGCTTTCGGCTCTGCAGGGGAGCCAGCAGCTGTGCCCTCCCTCTGCACCTCAGGCTCCACCTTCATCCCC
>PVHP010008775.1:0-52279 GCA_004024765.1 Zapus hudsonius
AGGGAGGGAGGGAGGGAGGGAGGGTATCTCAGGGCCTCCAGCCACTGCAAACAAATTCCAAACACATGTACCACTTTGTGCATCTGGCTTTATGTGGGTACTAGAGAATCAAATCCAGGCCTTGAGGCTTTGATAGAAAGCACCCTTAACCAGTGAACCGTCTCTCCAGCCCCATATTTTACATATTTTTAAAACTATAATTCTCAAAAACAACCCAGTCAATACTTTAAATGTATAAATATTTTCTTCCTGGCTAAATAAAGCTGTGGGGGAAAAATATTCAAGCTAGGGAAAACACAACCCATAAAAAGGAACTTTGTAAATGGTCTCAGCACTATCTACCTGGACCTGCCTTTAACCAGGGCACACTAGACATCAAACTTACTATATGGCATTGATGCACTGCTGGCGATTGAGGAGGCATCGCTGCAGGTGGAGGCTGGAGACGGTGGAGGACCCATTTCTGTTTTGACTGGCTCCTGCTTACTTTCAGGCCTAAGATAAAAAAAATAAATAAATAAAGAGTGTCCTTATGATTAGGAAATGAAACAACAGAAACTTTTTTTTAAAAAGTATTAAGGGGCTGGAGAGATGGCTCAGTGGTTAAGGTGCTTGCCAACAAAGCCTCAGGACCCAGGTTTGATTGCCTCAGGACTCACGTAAAGGAAGATGCACAAGCTGGCACATGTGTCTGGAGTTCGTTGCAATGGTGAAAGGTCCTGATGTGCCCACTTTCTCTATCTGCCTTTCTCAAAATTAAAATATTTTTTTAAAAATGGATCAAGTTTATCATAAGGGAGTGGACTATTACTTTTTTTATTAAATGGCAATTTAGAGATACTGTCTACTAAAAAAGGTAAACAATGTATACTTAAAATGAACATCTTAACAAGACAAAAATATACTATGCAAAGCTACAGACAATTTGGGAAAATGACTCAAGATAAGCTTTCTTTCGGAGGAATAACAAAAATTGCACTTAATTTACCTTTATCAGAAGCCTGAGCAAGCAAGTTGCACTATACAACATTAAATATTGACTTAAACACAACAATCTAACTAGAAAAAATATAGTAAGGACAAACGGGTAAAAAAGCACACGAAAACCACTTATTTCTTCATTCAAAATAGAAGTTTTTAGTCACAATGACTTACAAAAACCTACTGACACTATCTGGTGATGCAACACTATCGCTGAGACTAGTGCACTGCTTCACGAGTATGGAGCTGGGTGTGTGGCACATGCCTGCAACTCTAGCACCCAGGAGGCTGAGGCAGGCAGATCACTATTTGAAGGCTTGCCTAAGCTACTCAGAGGCTCTATTTTCTAAAGAAAAAAGTAAATGGAGGGAGGGAGGGAAGAAAAGTTCAGGAATTACATAATTTCCCACAGATATAACTTTTTTACATATGATAAAGTAACATTGGTATTAAGTCACAAAAGCCACCAGCACATATTATTTTCACCAGCATCTTCATCAGGAGCACTCAAGCTCAGGAAGACAGTCCACACTTCTGGCTACTGGCTTCTCTGTATACAGCCCCCAGGATGCTGGAAGAAGTCAATCCACACTAACAGAAGATGGCTATATAAGTAGCAGGAAAGGTTCCGCTGATGTGGAATGACTGGACTTAACTCCTTTCCTAACTCAGCTAAGTGAAACTGTGAATTTTAAGGAAGACCTTGAAAAACATGCTGATAGAATTTAAATATCAAATTATTCTCTAGTCATCTTGTTGAAAGTTTGTATCTTTTCTTTTGTTTGTTTTTGAAACAGGACCTCAACAAATAACCTCACAGGAGCTTTCTCCCAAGTGCATTGGTTATAAAAACATTTAGAGCAGCTAGAAGTGTGGCTCCCTGGTGAAACATTTGCCTAGCATGTGCAAGGGCACTAGGTTTGACCCCCAGCAGCATTGAAAAGAAAAAAAGAGAAAGAAAAAAAAGTCAAATGTTTCAAAAGTTTATAAAACAATGAAAAAAGTTACATATGATAAAGTAAAACATGTTGTTTTAATTATTTTTAGGATAAAACTACCTATGCAACTATGAGAAAAGCCCATAATTAAAAAAAAAAAGGTAAGAAAGTCCTAAGCAGAGAAACCTGTAGTTAGCACTAGTGGCAAGCTTAATTTGTTAGTTTATTTTCATACTCAATGAACAGCCATCCTTGTGTTTCTGAATTTCAATCTAGATTTTTAACATTAGGAACACTAATAGTGACACAGTTAATAAATTTATACGTTACATTTGTGTGAATGTCAATGGAAAGCACATTCAAACCTTCACAACTTTAAACATCTATTGCCAGTATCATTTTTCAATGTGCCCTACATAGGAAGAGTAAATAGAAATTCTCTTCCATGACATAGATTGGAGCGTATGTTTTACAATCCCTCTTCCTGTGTTCTAGTCCCAGAATGAACGTCATGTCACTCCAAACCCTCCCAAAAATTTACAAATCTTTTAAGCAATTTTTCCCTTTGGCACATTAACTCATACAAACTACTCCTATGATCAAGATATGGGTAAAATATGAGAGTTAAGTAAATCACATAGGGAGAGAGGAGGAAAATGTCAGCCTCTTAGTAAGGTTTAATATTGTTATGGCCAAATAACACATGTTTAAAAAAAAAAAAAAAACACAGAGCCTAATAACCCAAAGGGGGAAGGGGGAGGCATCAAAAAAGAAAACATGGAACTGAGGTGATAACAGAGTCAGGAAAGTTCTTGCCTTGCAACCACTGAGGACCTGAGTGTGATCCCCAGTACCCACATGGCTAGGTGTGGTAATGCATGGCTATGATCTCAGCACTGGGGAGGCAGAAACAGGCAGAGCCCAGGAGCTGCTGACAAGCTAGTCTAGCCTAGTTGGTGAGGTCTGCTGGGCCAATAAAAAAGCCTTTCAAAGTATGGCCTCTATTTGCACATGGACACATGTGTGCTAACATATACACAAGCACAAAAAAGAGACAGAGAACACTAACTTGTCACTCTGACACCATCACAAACTATGATTTATAATCATTAACAAAGTTGCAAACAGCAAAATTTTAAAACCCTTGATTCCTGTATCCAAACTGCCCTTGAACACCCCCATTCATGTACACAGAAATCAGAAATAAAAACAGAGGTTGTATATAGTACTTACTTAGTTTCAGTAGTTTTGCTAGCTTTTTCCATGCTTTTCAGGCTCTCGGGAGATCTAAGCTGAAATCTACAGCTATCATTCATATTCCAAACTGACTCCAATAAGACACCAACTTTAGGAATCCCAGCACTAATTGAAAACGCAACTGCTCCAGCATGATACAGAGGATTATTTCTTAGGCATACCTAGCAAACCAAAGAAAGCCATTATCATTATGACATACTTTACACACACTAGAATTACTTCAGTGTATGAAAGTGTAGCATGAAAAGGTGAGACTTCTAAGGTTTCCAATGCAATACTAAAGAACCAGTAAGGCTGAAAAACATTATCTTAAATGCCTCTATCAAAAAATTTATTCCTTTGGACTACAAAGTACATTCCAGGTCAGCCTAGGCTAGAGTGAGACCCTACCCAGAAAAATCAACACTTCTTCCTAAAAGTAACACCTTGCATGTTTGCAAAACTTTAATATTAGTTTTGTAAAATTCATGCAGCAATATACCATTCCACTAAAAAGAGACTATATACAAATGGCTGCTGAGCCTGTCTGCCTTTCTATTTCTCACTCAAAAAGCATGTAACCTGGGCTGGAGAGATGAATCAGCAGTTAAGACACTTGCCTGCAGAACCTGACAACCCAAGTATAATTCCTCAGTACCCACATGAAGCCAAATGCATAATGAGGTGGCTCATACATCCGGAGTTCATTTGCTGCAGCTAGGGGCCCTGGCACACACACCCCCCACACACACACACACATGGTCTCCTTGCAAATAAATAAATAAGTTAATTAATTAATTAATTTTAAAAAAAAAACATAACCAGGCTGTAGGGATGGCTCAGGGTTAAGGCATTTGCCTGGAAAGCCTAACGACCAGAGTTTGATTCCCCAGTACCCACATAAAATCAGATGCACAAAGGGGCACGTGAACCTGGAGCTCCTTTGAGGCAGCTAGAGGCCCTGGCACACTGCATGTGGACACGTGTGTGCACATTTGCACATCATGTGTGCTAACACATATACAAGCACAAAAAAAAGAGACAATTATCCATCATCATTTAATGTTTCTTCTAAATTTAATAAAAAAATTCAGTGTGGTGGCTCGTAACTACAATCCCAGGACTCGCAAGGCTGAGCCAGGATTTCTGAGTTTGAGGCCAGACTGAGCTAACCCAATAAGATTCTGTCTGAATAGACAGATGGACAAACACTGGTGTCAGCAGTCAAGAACCTAAGTGATTCTCACTGTTATCTAACCTGTAGATTATAAACTGAAGTCAATGGCGTATGAAATGGCACCGATAGCTTCAACTGGGACATGAGCATTATCCTGCAGATCTCCATATCCTAAAGAGCAATCTTACCTCCATTCTAGTTAGTTGTCTACCAGCTGAATATCAAGTTACACTTGACCAGTGGCATATACAAAGACCATGTGATTTGATAGCATATAATTACATATAAGAAACACAACAATATGGTGGAACATCATAGAAGTATGAGAAGTAGAAATATTGGCTTGAAGTTATGGTTCTAGTAAAGAACAGTTGCATATTACCATAAATTAAAGGACGGCTTCCTGAGAAAGTCATATCCTGCTTAGCCATAATATGAAAAGTTATGTTTCAGTCAGAAATTTTCTGAAAACATTGGGAAAGATGACTCAGTCCTACTCAGTACCCATTATCCTCACCTTACATTCCCTTCCCTCTTCATTCCTATACTTTAGTATTAAAACCTTCTCTTAATAAACTCTTACTGTGCAAACGCAAACACACACACACACACACAAAAATAGCTTAAAATCCAAAGGATGTTCAATAAGACTCTGATTGAAAGAAATGTAGCATGCTTTCAAAGTTTTTTTTTTACAGCTTTTTTTGACAGCCTTCTTTTTCTTTTTCTTTTTTAAAATTATTTGTAAGCAGAGAGATACAGAGACAGAGATAGATAGAATGGGCACAACAGGGCCTCCATCCATTCAAAACATACTCCAGATGCATGTGCTACTTTGTGCATCTGGATTATGTGAGTACTAGGGAATTGAACTTGGGTCCTTGGGCTCTAGAGGCAACTGCCTTAACCGCCAAGCCATCTCTCCAGCCCTCAAAGTTCTTTATTAATGCCCTCTTACAAAAATAAATGCACTAGGCTTCCCATTTTCTGGGAAACCTCTACTGCCCCCTGTTGGGCAAGAGCTTTGAATTGTTCTCAAGCACCCCACCTCTTAAAGCTCTCCATCCTAAAGCTCTAATAAAATCTTTCTAAACATTAAAAATCAAATAAAAATAAATGCACCTTACAGACAGAATCAGGTCTGACATAATAGCACATGCAATGAATAATTAGTAAATATGTAATGTTCAACTACTATGAATATAGGTGTAGCTGACCAACACTTCTTTCTGGTGTTAACATATGAATGGTTTTCTTTTCTTTGGCTGTCATAAACATCTGGTTTCCTAAAGTTTTAAAATAAAATCATGCTATTTCAAACTTTTCTTTCTTCAGAACAATTTTATTTTTCTCCCCTGTCTAGAGTATTGTCCTACCTACTGAACCTATTATGTGAGTTCAGTTGAAAAGGAAAGTTGAGAACCTAAGTAAAAGATATTTGAATGAAACAGGAAATGAGAGGCTCCTGTGGGGGAAGACACCCTGCCAAAAGTACCTTATATAAATAATGAAAATGTAATCAGTAAGAACTTTCTATTTGGAAGGCCAATAAAAGTCAGAACAAGGACAACCCTGGATAGGAGAAAAAAGATAGAGCGACAAGCAAACAAAAATTAGTACATTTAAACAGGATTTAGGGAAACAAAAACAATTCAAAGCTGGATGTGATGGACACCTTGAATACCAGCACTCTGGGAGCCACAAGTAGGAGGGTAGCTGTGAGTTTAAGACCAGTCTGGGACTACAGATTGAGTTTCAGGCCAGCTTGGGCTAGAGTGAGACCCTATCTCAAAAAAAAAAAAAAAAAATTCAAGCAGTGATAACTTTTTAAGACATGGGAAATAAGGTGACATTATCTATTGGTGAGAAAAAAATCCTGAAATGAAAATGCTACGTTAGGAAATAAGCACCCTGCTGAGGTAAAATCCACCAACCATCTAAGCGTCAAGGACAATCAATTATTCAAGCATGTAAAGCACTCATAACACTTGCTGTATTAGAAACACTTAAGTTTATCATGAAGACAACTTTCCACCAGACTTGAAAAAGTAAGCAAGGGGCTGTAGGCACACGCTTACAAAAGCCTTCAGGCCCAGGTTCAATTCCCCAGCCAGCACCCAAGTAAACACAGCCATATAAAGTGACACGTGGGTCTCCTATCCTACCACACCTATACACACAAATACACACACATGCAAACAAACTATTAAAATATAAATAAATAAAATATAAGTGTGTTAGGACCCTTCTGATGATCTCAAGACCCTTTGTCACTACAATTAAGAAGTATCCCAAAAAATCTTATTTCTGTAGGCCGCATGTTGTTTTAATAATGAATGAGTGAAATATATTAGTAATTACAACTAAGAAACTAATATTTTAACATAATTAAACTATGTTAATATAAACAATTTTATTTAAAAAATAGATTTTCAAAAATATTAGTGAGGCCAGGCATGGTGGTGCACACCTTTAATCCCAGCACTCGGGAGGCAGAGGTAGGAGGATCACCATGAGTTCAAGGCCACCCTGAGACTACATAGTGAATTCCAGGTCAGCATGGGCTACATCGAGACCCTACCTCGAAAAAGAAAAAAGAAAAGAAATAGTGAGAACTATGGTATTGTTTAAATTTGCTAATTTCAATATCAGATATAATAAAAAAGCAAAATTTTCATTTCTGCCTCTGCTTTCAAGCTGCTATATTCTGACTTAAGCATATGTAGATAGTTCAGCTTCACACAAATAAATAATTGGAAAAGAAGGTTGTGAAGTGTCCCTGAAAGAGACAAAGAGCCAGCAACAGAGCCCACTAGGGCATTAGAAAATCAGCTAATAAGAGCCTAAAGACATTTCAAAGTGAGCCTCCTCCCATCACCCCCCAAAATACAAGCTGATGGAAATGCCTTGGTGACACTATCCCCCAGAGCAGCATCATTCATTCTGCTCAGTCATGAGACTCTCCTGCACTGTCTGTTCAACACAATATTGGCTGGCTAGCTATACCACAAGAACAACCTCAATCCACAGGCTTTGTATCAGTGGATCCAGGCTCTGCAATTACAGTACTAGGTAATTCTTAAAACCAGGACCATAAAGGAACGTTGCCTTATAGGAAAACCTACTGACAAAAGGCCAGAATGTATAAAATATTAACTACTGAACAAAGAATGACAGGACATGCACATGCTACTGGAATGTGACCTTTCAAATGACATCTATAACAATGTTACTAGAAGAATTGCTTACAGATAACAAAGTGATTTTTAAGTGAGATGATCTCTCTTAAGACAGGCTAACAGATAGACAAAGTAGTGCATTTGCAGTGACAAAAGGCCCATGCTCTCCTTGTTCACTCAGATTAGATAGATAGATAGATAGATAGATAGATAGATAGATAGATAGATAGATAGATAGACAGACAGACAGACAGACAGACAGACAGACAGACAGACAGACAGACAGACAGATGGAGGTGGGAAATTTTAGAGAGAGAGATAGGCTTGATTCTAATCACTTACCTGAGTACCAACAGTGATGTTTGGCATGGAAGAAATACCAGCACTAGATTTGGGCTTTTTATTTTTTGCTCTAGCTTTCTCTAGCATTTTCTTCCTTTGACTAAAAGGGACCACACCCCTGAAAAGTTAAAAAAAAATAAATAAAAACCATAAATTACTCAAGTGAAGAAGCCCACTAAATAAGTCTCTAAAAAAATTACAAAGCCATTTAAGCATTTCTGATGTATTGTTTCTCCAAATTTGCTTGAGAATAATAGTAATGTACAATTACTTTTAGGTGAAATTTGTTTATAGTTTTAATAAGTAACTAAGTGAACTATTATTAAACTTTTTGGATTAAATTATATAGAAATTTCAACCAAAATTACATTTAGAGACTGCACTATATATTATTTTGACTATGCAAATTTATTAATTACTCCTTAAAACCCAACAAAAAATAAACTTAGATATCTACTAATAATAAAGCTATAGTAAATGATGAAGAAAAAACACTTGTGCAATGAAATTTAAAAAGAATTATGTATCCTATAATCTCCTAACATTAAAAATAAGGTATGATGTATATACAGGTGAAAAGATTAAAAATGCCTTAAATGCTAACAGTAGCCATCTTTTGTGTGGTAGGAGTCTATATAATTTATTCTACTACTTTGTACCCTCATAAAATTTAATAATACAGCCGGGCATGGTGGCGCACGCCTTTAATCCCAGCACTCAGGAGGCAGAGGTAGATGGATTGCCATGATTTCAAGGTCAGTCTGAGACTACACAGTGAATTCCAGGTCAGCCTGGACTAGAGCAAGACCCTACCTCGAAAAGCCAAAAAAAAAAAATTAATAATACAGCTATGTATACACTCCACTACTTACATGAATTTATCTCAAGTTTTTTAACTGTAACTCTGTTCTCAAGTAAAATCTCATTCTCTACAAAGGACTGTACTTAGAACCACCTCAGGTTAGTATTTTACTCTATGCACACAAAAGCACTCAGTAATAAATTCCTCCTCCCTACTTACCACCAATATAAATTATTCTCCAGCTGGGCACAGGTATAAAGGGCACAACAATGTAAAGAAACAATCCGTTCTCCTTGAAGTTCTGAGTAAGTCTGTGCAGTGTGCTCTAATTTAGAAGCCACAGAACTTAGAGTTTCATCCACCCATGTAGCAACCTACAGAACACATGAGAGGTTTAAACAGAAACAAGTAATCTAGCCAAAGAAACTGTGGTTGAAACTAAGGTACAGTACATATATATTCTCCCCCCCCCCCCGACTCAAATGCTAATGTTTTAGCTAAATGCTAGAAAATTGAGTGTTTCCGGTAAAACTCTTGTTTTGGGGTTCATTTTTGAGCAGGCTAAGGGAAAAATACAAAGTCATGCTATGTAGCACAAGCTGGCTACAAATTAATCATTCTCCTGCCTCAGCCTTCCAAACCCATACAGTCGCTCACCACCAGGCCTGGCATGCTCCAAGTATGTTTAACAAAATTTAGTCACTGAAAGGCCAGGCTCATCATTTGTAGGGTAATACCAACATATTTTCAATGTATTTTTCATAGCTTCACAACATAATGTTTTTCTTAAAACATTCTTCCTTCTCTCACTTGATTTTTTCCCCTTATTTCCTTAAAAGTAGAAAGCTACTTTTAAAGATGAATTATAAAGTAGCCAGCAAAAGAAGAGAGGGGGAAGAGGAGGGGAGGGGAAGAGAGTAGAGGGGGAGGAGAGGGGAGGGGAGAGGGAAAGCAAGGGAGGGGAAAGAAAAAATTAAGACATGAGGAGAGGCTTGAAAGATTTTTATTTATGGACCAAGTTAGATACGATAGAAAATAATGAGCTTCAGAGATGTGCCTCAGTGATTTTGCAAAGCCTGATGGCCTAACTTCAATTCCCCAGTACCTACGTAAGCCAAATGCACAAAGTAGCTCATGCGTCTGGAGTTTGTTTGCAGTAGCAGGAGGCCCTGTGCACACCTATGCTTTCTCTCTCATTCATAAATAATTAATTTTAATTTTGTGAAAGAGAAAAAATAAAAGAGATGAAAGGGGGCAAGAAGAGAAAGAAAGCCAAAAATTTAAGTATGAAATGTTCGGTAATGCAAAGTGACTCCTACCTTGTTATTTTCTGTGGCTACAGTTGCTCTTATGCTATTTGCAGACAGGAGGACTATCTTCTCATTGGTTAACCCCAAAAATGTTGCTCGTGGATGATGCAATGAAGGATTCTTTGAAAGCATAAGAAAAATGATTACTGTCTTTTACATTGCTATGTAGAGCTATTAGCTGCAACATTTAATATAACAAAATACCTGGGCATTTCGGTAAGGCTCAGATTCACTCCATTTCCATTGATAAAGTTCTCCTTTACTGCTGACAGCTAAAAGTTCAGAATAGAGAGCCCCAATACAGGTGAATTTTGTTCCATCCTATGAGGTAAAAATAAACAATTATCAATATGAAAATTGCCAAATCCTCTGGTTTGGGCACTGTGACTTTAGTTTCTGCAAAATCTAGACTAGTTATGTGAACACATAAACCACAGCAATCCATTTCCTTTCGAGCAGTCTAGAGAAACCTGAGAAGCCCTTGGCTCCCTTTCCTGCACACATTCTCCATGGCCACCAGAGCCTCACCTTGGCAAGCACCGTTGCCCTTGCTCTTCTCTCTGCAGGTGCCATTTTCTATTACACAAATCACATCTACCTACAAAACCACCACACCATTCCAGCTCTTTTGCGCATACAACTTCACCGCCTATCATGTTTACATGTTTATCTCACAAAATGTTAAGCTCTAGCTTGTTCACCACTAAACTCTCAGAATAGCTCACAAGAAAGTGTTCAAAAAGTGTACTGAATGAGTAAAGCAAAGGCAAAGTAACAGTAATAATGAGCTGCTAATGAGGGAAAATCGGGGGTGACTCAAAGGATTAAGTATGTGTAGCATAAGCATAGGACCTGAGTTCTGGTGCCCAGCAACCACGTGAAAGCAAGTGCCTTATAATTACAGCCAGGGAGACAGAGACAGAGGGATCCCTAGGACTTGCTGACTAAGCTAGTCTAGCCACACTGGTAAGGACAGAGTCAATGATTATTGTGTATGGTGTAGTAGGGTTTAATTCCACTCTTCTGCACGTAGAAATACAGCTTTCCCAGAACAATTATTGAAGAACCTCACATTTCCCTACAAATATGTATTTACATGTGTGCTCTCTCTTACATTTCACTGATCTGTTTTTATACCAATACCATATTGTCTTGATCACTGTTGTTTTATAATATGGTCTTAAATTAAAAAGTGTGCTTCCGAGGGCCCTCAGTGGATAAGGGACAGAGAGCGGAGGGAAATAGGGTGCCATTTCTAATTATTAATAAAGAAATTTTTTTTAAAAGTGTGTTTCCAAGTTTATTTTTCTTCCTCAGTACTGTGTTGACTTTTTTTTTTCTGTTTGTTGTGTTTTTTGAAGTAGGATCTCACTCTAGCCCAGGCTGACCTGGAATTCACTATGTAGTTTCAGGCTGGCCTCCAACTCATGGTGATCCACTGAGTGCTGGGATTAAAACACCCAGCAACTTGGATTTTTTTGTTGCTGTTGTTCATGAGATATTGGCCTATAACTTTCTGGCTTTTCAATGTCACTATTGGGTTTAGGCAAATGTTGCAATCAGCTTTCTTGTTGCTAGCAGAAAGAACCCGACAAAAAGGAAGCGGATGGGAGGAAAGGGTTTAATTTGACTCCAGGGCAAACTCCATCATGGCAGAGAAAACAAAAGGCATGAGCAGAGGCTGGACATCACCTTCTGGCCATCATCAGGTGGACAAGAGCAGCAGAAGAGTGTGCCAAACACTGGCAATGGGAAGCTGGCTGTAACCCTCATAAGCCCGCCCCCAACAACACTCATCCAACAAGGATCCAATTCCAAAATTGCCATCAGCTGGGGATCAATCATTCAGCCAGCATTCAGAACACAGAAGTTTGTGGGAGACATCTGAATCAAACCACCACAGTAAAAGTTGATGTTGGCTTTGTAAAACATGTGTCACTTAGATGTTTAGGTTAGTAAAAGCTACAACTTACATGAAGATTTTGAGCAACTTAAAACAAAATTTCTAGTGTTAGGAAACTAAGCTACAAAAATGACCAATAAGTAAATATAGAATCATGTTATATAATCACCTATTTGCAAGATTACCTCTTCTCATCAAAGTAACCAAATCAGGAAACCTATTCCTACAAGGGTGCAATAAGCAATGGATACAAAAAAATAAACACCATTCAATGGACAGATGGCAGGAAGGGAAGAAATGGAGAAGGGGGGGGGGGGGCTTGGGGAAAGGGAAAGGGAGGGAAAGATTTTAGGAAGAGAAAGGAAGGCAAGAGGCAAGGGGGAAGAGCAGCATAGTTGGAGCTGTCGTAAGGTACACCTCCTCCAAAACCAGAATGAACTTGGAGAGGGAATTCATTTATGAATTCCCTCCTTGACTCACTGTGATGCCTGTAAGTTTCCTAGATTATGTTACATTATTATCATAATGAATGTTTTCCTAACTTCCATTCTAATTTTGACAAAGAGGCACGACCTGCATTTTTTTTCCAGACTTGTGCCCAATCCTCAAATGAGGACCTGAACCTACTTAGAGGCATCATTTCACATTCAAACCACACCACGACATGTTGGCTTAAACGCTGACAGTCAAAATGTCCTGAGCTGGGAATTCTCTCTCTTAATAGTTTATTTACATATATATGAGAGGGGGGGCAGGCAGGCAAAGAGTGGGTATGGGCATGCCAGGGACTCCTGCCACTACAAACTAACTCCAGTCCCACGCACTACTTAGGGGGGCGTTCTGTGGTACTGGGGAATGGCACCTGGGCCATCATCCCTGGGAATTCTTTAGAAGCCTCTGCTTTTAGTAGGCCAGTCTCTTCTGCGCACCTTAGTCCCTATTATCCTGTATTTTCCACCTACTGCTCCAACTTCTATCAAGCCCTCTCCTCAAATCTTCACTCCTCAGAGGGATCACTACCCTCAACCAATTTGTGGCAACCCATACAGTCCTCTATATACTACCAGTGGTGGTTTTATTTATTTTGTTTGTGTGTGCGCGTGCATTATTTATCCTATGCCGGTCCTAAGGTCCTAAAGGCAGGGTCTTTTTATTTCCTTTTAATAGCACTGTATGTTCTCATTCTAGCATAACACTAACCCCTGCAAACAAGCATCTAATGCTATTTGTTAACAATAATTAACAGCTTAACTGGGATTTAGCGATTTCCTTCCCAAGAATTGAAATTTATAAATAGGGCTAAATTTCACCCAAGAGCTATTTCTTTTTAAAAGATGCTACTTTAAATAAGGTGTTGAATAGAAAAAGAGATTAAAAGCTGGGCATGGTGGTGCACGCCTTCAATCCCAGCACTCAGGAGGCCTATGTAGGAGGATTACCCTGAGACCACATAGTGAATTCCAGGTCAGCCTGGGCTAGAGAGAGACCCTGCCTCAGAAAAAAGAAAAAAGAAAAAAGACATCCAAGCAGGAGACGAGACACCTCAAACTCACCATTTAGAGCCCTAACACAACCTCTAAGAAAGTGGGGTAATGAGCAAAATAGCAAGGCATGTAGCTTATGGAAGGACAAGCTTGTTAGGATAAGGATAAGGAAGCTTGTTAAACTGATACCCTTCAAAAATACTTTAACAAAAATGATACATGACAAAGAGGCTTAAACTCCTGAGACCTCTATTACTTCCTGCCAACATGCAACAGAGGTCTACATGATCCAGGTAGGAATAGGAAATCTAGAACAATGTTACCACACACCCCCACCAAAAAAAGCGGGGACACACACACACACACACCCCAACACTAAAGGCCTAGTAGTTTAAATCAGTCTCTACCACATGAAATAAAAGTTTACTTGGGATGTTTCCAGTCTTATGCAATTAACTAAGAGAACACAATTGGGAGAAAGATTGGCAGCCACAACAAAAACAAATTTTTGCTTCCAAAGACACTGATTAAAAATCATGTCCTCTCTTGCGTTCAAGTTGTCCACATGAGCTGATTTAACTGTATCAAAACTCACAGTAACGGGGAAGGGGAGGGGGGCATTGGGGAATTGGGGATAACAACTCATTGTTTGCCCACTGAATAATGTAACTCATTATGGACAATAAATATATATTTAAGACTTAAAAAAAACTCAAAAAAAAAACTCAGTAACTATAGAAACAAAAATTTGCAGATCTAAATAATATCTTCCCAAAACAAAAGAAAAAAATCCATGTCAGAACCTCCAAGTTCTCTATTATTATTACTATCATTACTATTAATTTGTTACTGTTGAGATACAGTCGCATGTAGCTCATGCTGGCCTGGAATTTACTGTGGACAGAGCTAGCCTACTACTAATCCTCCTGCTTCAGCTTCCCAAGTGTTGGGCTTACAGGTGTGCACCAAAATTTTCTGTCTTCTCTGGTTTATAAATGCTTAAGAACATGTCCTACACAACTACCTCCAGAAGTAGAAAAAAAATGGGCACATTTTTAGAATGAGTAAAAATCATATGCTTTCTGAAAAAGCCTTTGAAGATGAACCACCGTCCACATAAGAAAATGACACAAACCATCAGTAGACGCATGGCCTGCTTTTCACTTGTGGCAAAAATACATTTTTAAAGATTCCAATCTTCCCAGCCAGAATCCACTGTAGGGTGCTGAGCGGAGCTCCTGCAATCCATTCCCAGTCTGCCTGCTTCATCTCCCACAACACAGCAGCACTCGAAGCAAAGGGTCCTTCAGAATTGCTTGTCAAGAAATGGGACGGCTAACTAACCAGAAAAACAGTCCCCTCCTCTTATCCTGACATACATGCTGCATCAACAAGCAAAGCTTACTGTCTAGAAACTGATGCCCACCTGACATATCAATCTCTAACATAAACCTCTACAAGAAATGTAACAATTATTAGAATAATCACTACCAGAAATGAAGTCATGGAGCAAAATGCTGATATGTAATTGGTAACTACCATCCAATTTCTCTGATGGACTTTGTCACAAGGGAAGCATCTTACTTTAGATGGCTCAGACAACAAATGAAGATGCTCTATGGTCTATGAAAACAAAGTGTCATTTTATGTTTTGTTTCTTTCAGTCTTCGAAAAGCCCTACAAAAATCTGGAAAAAATGAAAACAGAAACCTTTTCATGGGAGAGGTAGCTTGTTGATTCTACTGAAATCTATTTCAATGGAAAGGGTATGAACTTGATCCAAATACCTTCTCAGGCCACCACTGCAAGTCTTCTCCTAGAGACACTGGACTCTGAACAGGTGTGACCTTCTTGTCCAGGTTCGGCTCTCCTTCTTTGCTGGTGGAGCCCCTTTCATTATCAAATGAGGCTCCATCAAGCCACCTTCGCTCCCGTAAACGTAAAACGGATTCCCGTTCACGCAACAGCTCAGAGTCTCTCTCTAAGGGAAGAAGGAGAACTGGTATGCAATTGGGTCACACCAGTGGGATAAAAGTAAGCCACTCTCTAGTAAATACCCTTCAGGATGCAACTAACAGCAGTTTATCCACTCACAAAAACTTCTATGAACGTATATCTAATAAGGCTGACATGCAACATTCAAAACATTCACCCTTCTCAAGTGACTGGATCAAAATTATAAACTAGTATTTTTTTTGAACTCTGCAGATATGCTTTGAGAGCAGAATTTTTTAAGCTTAATTTGGGTATTTTTAATGGACTTAAAAATTCTGTGTTTCATTATAAATGTTTTGTATAAGCTTATTTAGAAATTTGAAAATGTGCATATAATTGAGAATTTCAATATATTATACAAACAATCCAAAAAGTGTTTATTACAAATCTTGAGGTTTTATTAATGAATCAAGAAAAAAACTTGAATAAACTATGTTAAGAATTATAAAATTTTTGATAACTCAAACCCTTAATTAGGGTAACTCTAGGTTGAATTTTTATGGAAAAATCTTTCTTAAATTTTTTTGTTTGGTTTTTTTGAAGCAGGGTCTCACTCTAGCCTAGGCTGACCTGGAACTCACTCTATAGCCCAGGCTGGCCTTGAACTTACAGCTATCCTCTTCCCTCAGCCTCCCGAGTGCCTATATTAAAGGCGTGCACCACCATGCCCCGCCCCTATTTAAAATTTTTTGAGGACCAAGACAGGCTTTTTTTTTAATTACAATTAAAAAAAAAAAAAAACTTTGAAGAGTTTAAAGAATTGGCCTATAAATTACCTAAAGCCACAGCTGCTACATCTGTTTTTTCAGACTGCTTATATATTGCTTTATAAAAGTCAAAATAATTTTTCCAAGATCTGGATAAGGATTAGAGACAATGTAAAATTGATCCATATAAAACTGCCACATATGGGGCTAAGAACATTGTCAGGTTAAATTGCTTGCCTATCATGTGTGAGGCCTTGGTTCCAAACCCCCAACACTATGGGGGTGGGGGAGCTATCATATACACAGGTCAGAAAAACATGAGTACCAGCTGTTCCATATACTTCAAAATCAAAGTGACACCTACACAGAATGAACTTAGGAAAAGAAAAAGAGAAATGTAGGTGTTACTTCTTGTTACACAGTACTTGAAAGCTCAATACATTTACATTATGTGTTTATCTTATTTTAAGCTACTACATATGGTCAAAAGATCACCACCAATGGAGCTATTTTTTAAAATTTGACCTTTAAGTACTACATATGTATCTGCAGCAAGGCCTTAAAATAACATGGTATATTTTCCACTTTACTAATGGTCAGTTATTATATTTATTATTTGGATCAAGTTGTTTTTGTTTGTTTGTTTTTCAAGGTAGGGTCTCGCTCTAGTCCAGGCTGACCTGGAATTCACTATGTAGTCTCAGGGTGGCCTTGAACTCACGGCAATCCTCCTACCTCTGCCTCCCGAGTGCTGGGATTAAAGGCGTGCGCCACCACGCCCGGCTCTGGATCAAGTATTTTTTAAGTTCTGGAAAATAAAAATATTAAGTCCAGGTAATGCAACCTAAAGCTTCTACCAATCCACTGGAGAGGCCATCCTGTTCATTTCCTAATCTTTTTTTAAAAGTATTTTATTTATGTTTTGTTTTTTGAGGTAGGGTCTTCACTCTAGCTCAGGCTGACCTGGAATTCACTATGTAGTCACAGGGTGGCCTCAAATTTACAGCCATCCTCCTACCTCTGCCTCTGAGATTAAAGGCGTCTGCCACCACGCCCAGCATTCCTCATCTTTTAAAACCTACTATGTCCTGCGCACCTTTTAGAGACTTCAAACTTCTACTTATGTCTAGAGATACAATACTAGCCAACTCCATTCTAGTATTTTTTCCTTCTTTTACTCTCCATCTAACAAGGATTTAAGATGAACATAATAATCATGTTGTTGGAATCAAGTATACTAAGGAGACTTGTTTTCTGAATGCTGCATGTCACTGTAAAGTAGAATTCTGCTTTTAGTTCAGAATCTATATTCCTAATTAAAAATACAGTTAAGTCACAACCCTTCACATGTATTAGATGATGTAAATAAGACCACTGTGGCTCTTCAAAATAATTAGTGTTAATGCCAAAGTACCCCAAAACTAATGATTTCAACTACTATAATACTCCAAGTTCAAATACAGTTGATCTATCACTACCTTTCTACACAGCCAGCCCATGATCAAAAAATAAAATAAAATAAATAAAAACAAAACAAAACCAAAAAAAAAAAAAAAAAAAAAAAAAAAAAAAAAAAAAACAAAACCAAAAAAAAAAAAAAAAACGCAAAATTACCTCGAGATGAGCCTAGCCTAGAAAGTGAAGAGCGACGAAAAGAAGGGTAACCAAAATAGCTAATGTCCTCGGAAAACATGGCATCCGCATCAATAATGACACTTGGGTGGGCAGAATGAATATCAGCATCAAGAAGAGACATGAGATCCTCTACAAATAAAACCAAACAAATATAAATGAAGGACCTACCAACACTGAATGCTCTCTAAAAATTAAAATACATTACATTTTAAATTAGGGCCTGAATATCCTTGAGTAAAAAAAGCAAGGATCTAGGAAATAATTATAACATTATAAACACAGATTTTTAAGGACCATCAGATGTTTCATGCTCTATTTACTAAATTATCACAAATACCACCTTGAAAAATATTTGACAACATTGGGATAATATAGTCAAAATCTAAATTCAATTCACTAATTACTTATTTTCAGTAATAAGGTCATCAAAAAAATAACATAATGGTCGCCTACCCACCAGGGATAAATCTATGCACATACAATCATGTCCTTATTAAGAACATGCACAAGTCCACTGAGTGAAAATGTTTTCTCATTTTCCTTAAAAGGAATTTTACATTCAAACCAAGCTACTCTAGAGTGAAAAATATCTACCACCTTTTAAAAGAATAGTCAGAATTTCATTCCTCAGTCAAAGAAGCATTTCAGAAATGAGAAAACCACGACAGGATCCACCAACCTCCAGGCAAGTAAGATTCGCTGGCTGTATCATCGCCATCGTCTCCGTCTTCATCGTCCCGGCTAAGTAAATTATTTACAGCAAGGTTCACATCAAGATTTGTTCGTTGAAGTTCTCGAATGATGACATTTCTGGATTTGCCTTGTAAAACAACTTGGGCCTGAAATAAACCAAGGACAGTGCTATGCTAGCTTTCTTTCCATTTATTTATTAGATTCAACTGTCTAGAGCAATACCGAAAACAAAGCAAGCATGCTTTACAATTCTTATTGCCATGAAGTGCCCCGCCACACTCAGTTAAGACTCAGCTTGGCTAGCTGTAGTTCTATTAAATGTTTGCAGAGCCTCACCTGGGAAATCAGCTCCTCGGGAATAACTGATGCTGGAATAACGGGCTGGGGCTGACTGCCCAGAAGGCCAGACCCCCGGTCCCGGCCGGTGCGGATGACTCGCGTCTGCCGCCGAGAATCTCGAGCTCCAGCAGATGAGCGACCCGAGGAGCCTCCTCCACTCCCACCCACTCCAGAACTCCAGCGGCTCCTAAATTCAGAAAATAAGCCTTGGAAATAACCCATTCTTAATCAAAGAGAGGTATCTAATTGTCCTAAAGTATACTTCATGAAATGAAACATTTACTTTCAAAGACACTATTTTGTTAATATTTAGCATTATTAACAACCCTAAGGCAAAACGTTTTAGAAGATATTCATCGATTTTTTTGCAAAGTACAGAGAAAACATAGAAATGAAAGACATTTACATTATCAATTACCCCAAACATGAAAATGAAGCAAATAAAATGATCTAGGTAACAATAAAAATATTCCTTTGGGGGTTAGGGAGATGGTTCAGCAGTTAAGGTGCTCACTTACAAAGCCTGCCAGCCCAGTTTCAAATGACTCAGTACCCACACAAGCCAGATGCAGAGTGGCTCATGTGTCTAAAAGTTTGCAGCAGCAAGAGGCCCTGGCACACCCATATACTCTTTCTCCATGTCTGTCTCTCTCAGATAAATAAAAATCTAATTATCAAGGCAGTATATATACATCAAGCTTACAGGTTTTCTCTTTTTACTTACATGGAAAACCTAATCTCTACCTAAAGAAACAACTTCCCTCAGTAAAAGAAAAGCTAGTGTCTTGTTCATTGTTTGTCTTGATCACAGGGTCTTGGCATGTGTCTGGATTAGGGTTAATTCCTAATCTCAACTCGGCCTCCCGCATGCTGGCACTGTAGGCATGACCTAACAGTGTCATCCTTGTTCAAGACTTTTCTATTCTTGGTGATGGACACCAGCAATTTCTGTTGATGTACTCCTTTTCTAGAGCCTGGGAACTACTCAAAGTAATTTTGGAGAAAAAACAGGAATACAGCATAAATGGCACTTACTTCAGTAACAGTTTTTAGAAGTACCATGCTCAACAATCATATTGGTAGGCCAGAAAAAAGCCAAATCACCTGCATTTGAAGTACATTACTTTAAGGGAAGAAAAGAAATTTCATTCAGGATCAAAAACAAAAACATTTAAAACAGCCTTAACCATAGCCAAATCAAAGGTGTGCACATTGACAAATACAAAACACTGCTAAAAAAGACGGAAGATGCCCTGTGTTGATGAAATGAAATACTTAATGCTGCTAAGAAGTCCACATACCTGGGTACTGGGGAACTGAACTCAGATTGTTAGGTTTTACGGACAAGTACCTTAACCGCTGAGACAGCAGGGATTTTTGTTTTTTTTTTTTTTTTTAAGAAATGGAAAAATTCATTCTCAACAATCACATAGACTTACTGGGGACCCAAAAAGCCTAAAACAATTTTGGAAAAGAACAAAGCAACAAAGTTGGAGGATTTGCATCCTCATTTCCAAAGTACACAACAAAGCTATAGAAATCAAGAAGTGTGGTGTCGGCATCAACACAGACAAGTGGAACAGAAGAAAGAACCCAAAAGTAATCCCATGAGCATACCAATTATCTTAGACATAGTACTAAGGACCACCAAATGAGAAAGGACAGTCTCGGTAAGTAAATGGTGCCAGGAAAACTGGATCTCTGCACACAAAAGAATGAAATTGGATCCTTACCCTATGTACAAAAAAAACCACAAAATGGACCAAAGACCCAAACCTAAAACCCAACAACTATAAACCCAAGTCCCAAACCTGAGTTAAACAATTATGACACCAAAAGCAAAAGCAGCAAATAAATGGAATTACACGTGCAGAAATCTTTCAGCAAGGACACCACAATGAAGAAGGGCAATCTAGAAAATGGAACAAAACCTCTGTGAGTCATGTATGAGCTCAGAATGCATGGAGAACTCAGTGAAAACTCAAGCAACTTGATTTTGAAATATTCTTTATGTATTTGCAAGCAGAGAGAAAGAGAGAGAAAGGGAGAGAGAGATAGAGAGAGAGAGAGAATGGGCATGCCAGGGCCTCTAGCTGCTGCAAATGAACTCTAGATGCACGCAACATTTTGTCTGGCTTTGCATGCATGGGTACTGGGGAAATCAAACCTGGGTCATTAGGCTTTGCAGGCAAGCACTGTAACCACCAAGCCATTTCTCCAGTCCACAACTTGATTTTAAAATGGGCAAATGACAAAGTTATGAAAAGATCATATGCAAATGGCCAAAAGCAATTCAACAACAAAAATTAAAAGTACAGCCGGGTGTGGTGGCGCACGCCTTTAATCCCAGCACTCCCAGCACTCCGGAGGCAGAGGTAGGAGGATTGCCGTGAGTTCAAGGCCACCCTGAGACTACATAGTGAATTCCAGGTCAGCCTGGACTAGAGCGAGACCCTACCTATATTTTAAAAAATATATATAAATTTACAAACACTATAAGGATGTGTCAAAATTGCCTTGTGAGCCAGGCCTGGTGGTTTTTCCTAAGGTACTAATCGTTTTATTGTATGCTTCATTTACAGACAAGACATCCAGTCTGTCAGAGTCCTACCACCTAGGTAGCATCTTACTAGCTTTAATAATTTACAATGTTCAAGAACCTGTTTGTTTTTTACATTCAAATCTAGCACTAAATAATTAGCTCAAATTAGATCCTAAAGGACTATGGGGCTTAAAACAATGCAGAGCAGCTTATTTGGACCACCTATGACCAGTGATGAAAGAAGAGAGAATTCTGGTAAAACAGCTCCCTTACTAGCTAGCACAAAGCTCCCTTCTCTTCCCCTATATAAATCAGGTGCTCTTATCCTTAACCTTCTTTGAAAGAACAATAACATGCATGAGAGTTCTGAACCATCTCCCAGGATAAACATGAGATAATTACTGAAGGGGATAATGGCAGCAGCTGAAAATCTTTACCTCACAAAACTGCCAATTAGCAAAAAACCCAAAGAAAAAAAAAAACAAAAGGACTGCTAAGAATGTCAAAAAAAATCTTAAAAAAATAAAAGGACTGCTAAGAATGATCAGTCAAAATAATTGATCACCTCTCAATTATCCATGCTGATGGAAAAGAAAAAATACTGCAATTCTCCCAAGATTAACTGAAGCTCTCAAATAAAGATCACCTCCAAAGTGAGCCAGCCTGAACTCTCCAGGAAGAGCAGGTCTCTGGGAACAGCCTCTGTCATACTGGTGTATATTTGGTGCTTTCTAGGTTACTGAAGCCTCTTTGAGGTCTGTCCCACACTTTCTACTAAATGTTACATACTTTCAAATTTCAAGTTTCTTTAAAGTCTTTTATAATTAAAGCAAAATTAGAACAAAAGTCCAAAGAAAAAAATATGAAAATATCTCTGGTTCTAAAATTTCTTGATTTACAAAGTAATCTGATCACAATGTTTTTTCACCAGTAACAAACTAGAAATTTTAATAGAGATCAAGAAAAATATGGGCTGAAGAGATGGCTTAGCTGTTAAGGCATTTGCCTGCAATGCAGAAGGACCAGAGTTCAATTCACCAGTGCCCATATAAAGCCAGATGCACAAGAGGACGTATGTGTCTGGAGTTCATTTGTAGTGCCTGGAGGCCCTAGCGCACCCATTCACACACACTCTCTCTCTCTCTCTCTCTCTGCCTCTTTCTCTTCTCAAATAAAATATTTAAAAAAACAATAAAAGGACTATAAAAAATCTAAAACAAAGTTTAAAAAAAAGAAAAGAAAAAATAAACACCTTAAGTGCTTACACTTGATGGGTATCAGCTGATCTCATCCCTAGAAAGACTGTTAGCATCACGTGGCCACATGACATGATGCACTAAAGAAGGACCCATCACCTTTAAGTATTCTTGCCAAAAAACGCATCACCTAGATATAATCACAAGAAAACAATGAACAAATCCAAACATAATTACCAGCCTTCCAAAACTCATCAGAGTCTACAGAAACAAAAGAACTAACTGTCCTTCATGGCCCCTCAGTGGTTACTGATATACATACCGCCACCGCCCCTCCCCCCACAAGACCTGCATGGTTCTGAGCCCATCAACATTTTGTCATGGATAGAGGAGGACAAAAAGAATCAAACAAGAGCCAGGCATGGTGACACACTGCTTTAATCCCAGTAGAAGTAGGAGGGTCACCATGAGTTTAGGGCCACCCTGAGACTACCTAGTGAATTCCAGGTCAGCCTGGACTAAAGCCAAATCCCTGCCTGGAGAAAAATAAAAAAAGGAATTAAACAAAACAGAGGAAGGACACCCTTGAAAGAGAAGGGTCCTGGAGGAGGGGAGATAAAAGAGAATAATAGGATGGGAACTGAATGCTTATATACTGAAGTTACCAAATTTATAAAAAAGAATAAGCAGCCACCACAGATTAGAAGAAACACATAACAGCTAACTGCAATTACTGAATCCTTAACCAGAGAAGAGATTTCAGAGTCACAACTGGAAAAATCTATGTAATGATCAATATTATTTTATTTCAAAAGCATGACTATAAAAACCTAACATTTGGGGAAGCCTCATGAAAGGTATACACAGGAATACTTCACAATTTATCTGCAACATTTTAAACCATTTTATTTATTAGACAGAGAAAGGGGGAACACATCAGGGCCTCTTGCCACTGCTAAAATGGAACTAGAGAAACATCCACCACTTTGTGCATCTGGTTTAACATGTGTACTGGGCAATTCAGGCTAGCCAGCTTTGCAAGCAAATGCCTTTAACTGACAAGCCATCTCCCTAGTTGCCTCCCCCTTCTACCCTTTTTTTTTTTTTTAAGACCAGGTCTTGTCATTTTAGTGACCCTTCAAACAGGACCAAGTATGTGTTTAAAAGGTCGTCAGCCTGTGGAGGCTGTTTTTATCAAGGTGGCACATGAGATCCTGCTCAGAGCACAGTGTCTTCTCTCCACTGCATGATCTGTCCCAATTGACAGCACTCCTAGGACACTGGCACCCATGGATGCCACAACTTACCCCAGAGTGTTGCCTGCCAGCCTGCCCAGCGTCTCAGAACCTGAGAGAAACCATGGAGAGTCGCTTGTCCTGCCAGGCCTCGAAGTTCTCCCTGCCCCCGAGCTGCTATTTAACTTTGACCTAGGAAAAAAACAGAGATGAGTAATAATAAAACTGTCCCAAACTGCCGAGGAAATAAGTCCAACCCAAGCCTTGCTAACCTGAGCTAACTGCAGTAGAATGCCTAACAATTCTCTTATTACTTCTACTCAAGTGAGTACTTCACATTCAAGAACAAACTTAGCAACTGTGCCCTCCCCTCCTGACAAGCCATTATTCATTTCTAATTGAAACTATTTTTACACTTTCAACTTTAAGTCAAATTAACTCTTCTTTACATTTTAAAATCAATCATGCTTTTCCTAAGAAGCAACTAAGTAAAACTCATTAGACCTTAGCAAGTATCCTTTTGAAACACTATCATTTTGAAAGACCAAATTAAAAAAAAAAACTTTCAAATTGAGTTACTTCACTCTTAAATCTTCAAAGGAAAGAACACTGATTGCAAAGTCATTTGAGCCAGCTGGACTTGGCGGCACGTGCCTGTACTCCCAGCTCCTCTAGAAGCTGACACAGCCAGGGAAACACTTGAATACGTAAGTTCAAGACCAGCCTGGAGAGCATAATAAAACACCATGCCTTCCTCCCCACCCCCCAGCCCCCAGCCCCCAACACACATCCCAAATAATTTCAATCAAAGATTAAATTTTACTTGGGACCTACCAAATATGTAGTATCATTCTTCTTAAACCTATTCTCGTTAAAGGATAATTAACTCCTCCACTATTTTTATTCTTTTTAAGCACAGAGAGAGGGGGGACTGAGAGAATGGGCACACATAAGGGCCTCCAGCAGCTGCAAAGCAAACTCCACATGCAAGTGCCACCTTGTGCATGTGACTTTACATGAGTAGTGGGGAATCAAACCCAGGTTCTTGGGCTTTGCAGGCAACCGCCACCTTCACCACTGAGCTATCTCTCCAATCCCTCTGCTATTTTTAATTTTGGCTGTAAGCCATTGCTTGCTTAAAAATTAAACTCAAACTACAAACTAACCATTTCACTGTATTTTGAACATATGAATTATCTGCAATACCTTTTTTCCATTTAAATATATTTACTTATTTGGCAGGAGGGAAAGATAGAGATGAGAGAGAGGGGGGGAGAGAAAGAATATGAGAATGGGCACACCAGGGCCTCTAGTCCCTACAAACGAACTCCAGGTGCATGTAATATTTTGTGCATCTGTCTTTACATGGGTACTGGGGAATTGAACCCAGGTCATTAGGCAGTAAAGTGCCTTAACTGATGAGCCATCTCTCCAACCAACCCCCTTCCATTTAAAAGTAAACAAGATCAATAAAACCTTTATATAAGTAATAATACCACCACCTTCTAAGAGCTTAAAACATACTGCATATTCAATACAAAATCCAGGTGAGGGCGTCACTTCATGGTACAGCACTGGTCTAGTATTACTCAGCAAGCCCTGGGTTTGATTCCCAACAACACACACATAACAAAAGGCAGAATGTCTTACCCATCATTATTATCAGGTTTTCCCAATTCCAATCTATCTGGTTGTACTGAAAAACCAATCCTACAAACTCTGCCATCCTAAAAGCAAAGAAAATAAACAGTCTCAGAGTAAAAGCATGTAAGAGTTTTAATTTATTCAACCAAATAAATTCACAAGAACTTATTTTAAAAACCCCCAGCAGATTTTAGAGTATGGAAATAGCTATATTTCAGAAGGCCTCTGGTCCCCCTGTTGGGTGATTAGTTACACATCCTAGTAAATCATTCAAGTCTTCTCTGAACAAGATAATTGACTCAAGAAAGAAAGTGAACAAGGTGATCTTCAAAGTGGCTCTTCCCAGTGCCAACTACTGCTCTCTTTGAAAAGAAAGAAGAGGTGCACAGCTGTAGATTAACTGCCTCCACCTCTCTGCCCTACAGTGGATGAGTTACCTCAAGGAGAAAGGCAGCATGGTTTGGTCCAACAACACACTGTTTAATAGTAGCCTGCTCCAACACATTCAAGGGGGGGTGGCTAGGAACAACAAAAGGAAAAGAATAAAACAATTTAGCTTTTTCAAAAGCTATTATTTACTTATTTTAAAGCAATAGCTAAAAAGTAACTATGATGTCCATAATCACTATTGTTTTATAGTGTGCTTAAAAATAAATATTAATGGAAACTATAGCTAAAATGAACCCAACTAATAAAAACTTGATAGAACCTAATTAAAGTTATAATAATCTTAATCATGTTAGGCTATAGCCTAAATAAGAGTTTTTTTTTTTGCAGAACGAAGAAACTTCTGTAGTTTAGAGGTAGAGCATTTTCCTCACATGTCCAAAGGTCTGAATTCAACCCCCAACACTATTTTAAAAAAAGTCTCAATTCAAAATACCTTGAAACTCTTACCTATTCAAATTATACTTGTTCAGTTTCTCCGATACTTCCCGTAACCTTTAAAAAAATGAAAAGGAAAGCATTAATGAACCTGTCAATCCTTCACCCACGTGACTAGTATTGGTTGCAAACAATTGTTATGGCTATGAGCCACCACACCCAGTTAAGGATTTTTCTTTTTTTGCATTTTCACTTTTGTTCTGAAAGTATTAAGTAGACTTTGCAATTCCCTTCCTTTTCTGACTCACTCTCAACTTCACTTCATTTTACAGGATGAGGAAACTGAGGCCTCTAGAGCTTAAATTACAAAAAATGGCAACAGAGCTGGTTCCTAAATAAATGTCTAACAACAGAAAGCTCATTTTTAAAAGTTGCCTTCTGGGCTGAAGAGATGGCTTGGCGGTCACGGCGTTTGCCTGCAATACAGAAGGACCAGAGTTCGATTCCCCAGTGCCCATATAAAGCCAGATGCACAAGAGGGCACATATGTCTGGAGTTCATTTGCAGTGGCTGGAGGCCCTGGTGTGCCCATTCTCTCTCTCTCTCTCTCTCTCTCTCTCTCTCTCTCTCTCTCTCTCTCTCTCTCTCTCTCTCTCTCTAATAAATAAAATATTTTTTTAAAAAATAAAAGTTGCCTTCCAAGCCAGGTATGGCAGCCTACGCCTTTAATCCCAGCACTCAAAAGGCAAAGGTAGGAGGATCACTAGGAGTTCAAGCCAGCTTGAGCTAGAGTGAGACCCTATCTTGAAAAAGCAAAAATAAATAACCCATAGTGAATTCCAGGTCAGCCTGGACTAGAGCAAGACCCTACCTCGAAAAAAAAGAAAAGAAATAAAAGCTGCCAAAAAGTCACTTAAATCTATGGGTGAATGATCTAGCCATTTCAGTATTTCAATAAGTCTAAGTAGAAGAAGCCATGGGTCCTTTAATTTATCATGTCAAGATCTGACCTCTGCTTACACCATGGCACACCTTTTACAAGCATATGCAGTACCTGTCCAACACCAAGCAAATCCTTTTTGAAAGCAGAACCTCCAAATGATGCCATATTTTGTTTCTTTCCCAAGAAATAGTTACTCATTGGTAACTGGTCTCACCAGCAAAAAGAGGTGTGATGAGGTCCCAAATTATAATAAATAAATAAATAAATAAATAAATAAATAAATAAATAAATAAATAAATAAATAAATAAATAAATAAATATTAAAATAAGTACATAAAACCAGAGGCAGGAGCTCTGGCTTCCCTAGCCTGTACTTGCTGTCCAGCACACACTAGTGATGGAGGGCCAGAAAGGACCAGAAGTGGCTCTGGAAGATGCTAGTTCCCTAGCATACAAAACTAGTCCTATTCATCATCCCCAGGCCCTTCTCAGCAGGGCTTTCACAGCATACACAATGACTGAGATGAAGAATTAAATGCTGTTTCCTTGGCTTCGAATAACATTTCAGATAGATATTTATAAAACTAAACTAAGCTTTGAGGCTACCAAATGCTAGGAAAAAATAATTTAGTAACTGATTCAAGAGCAAATTACAGGCTACTAAGCAGAAAGAGAAAATGGTTCCTATTATCAATTGAATTTTTTTAATCTTAAAAATTATGGTTAGACCTTAATAAGCACCTGTAATCCTAGCACTTGGGAGGCAAGGACAGGAAGACTACTGCAAGCTCAGGCCCTGTCCTATAGTAAAGCACCTGCAGCATCTACAGGAGAAAGTCACCTCTGATTCTTTTCCCTCTTGGCACTCTTATGAATTCATGAAAGCGAAGGTATCAGTGGAGGGTACACGCTGAATGATTATAAAGAAATAACACTGACTACCATAGTCACCATTTTTCCATATGCAAACAGACTTTATGGACACATAAGTGTGTTTCCCCAAATATTGAATTTTTAATCGTCAAATTCAATCCCAAAATTTATACAAAAAAAGTATTATTTTTTTCAAATCTAGCTAAACTGGCCCCTCTACAAACTATATTTACATGGACCCTGGAAATAGTGGCCATGAACTGCTCAAGCACAGAGTGAGCTATATCAAGTAGCATTTGCTTCTCTTTGCTTAGCAGAATACGAATCACACAGACTGCACAGGCCGGTGATCATGTCATTATAAAACCACTGGACACATCTACCTTAAAGTTAGTAACTATTAACTTCTCGCAGCTATAACAAGTTTTTCTTCTTTTTAAAATGAAAAGGGAAACTGCCTAGGCTCACCAAATTTCATTAATATTTCAAAATAACCTCAAAACATGAGAATAAACCAGGCATGGGGGCTCATGCCTAAAATCCCAGGACTGGAGAGGCCAAGGTAGGAGAACCACCATAAGTTTGAGGCCAACCTGAGCTACAGAGTAAATTCTAGGTCAGCCTGGGCTATAACGAGACCCCAGCCTCATATAAACTTAGCACCAGCCAGGCAAGGCTAGCAAGGAGCTTTGGCAATCCTCCAACACCAAAGACTTATTCCACCTTCCAACCGAATAGCCCATGTTCTTCCTGTAAACTTATAAAGCCTTTTACAGATCCTGAAACTAGAATTTCCTTTTTAAAACAAAAACCAGCAAGCTGATGTCGGTAGACAGGAAACAAGTGTAACTGAGCTTGCTATGAGGTAACATATATCACTGCTACTCTTATAAACCTCTGTAATTGATGTCATTTTCTTCAAATTTACAATTACAATGTCAGAGATAATTCACCATCCTCAATTGTCATAAGCACTGAGTCCAGGAGGATCTTCTTTCTTCCTCTTTCCTTCCTCCCTCCCCTTTCTACCGTTGGCATCTCAGCATTTTTCTGCATATTCAGACACACACACTCAAACTGAATTAAACCTCATCAGTCTTTCTTGTTGAATTTCTAAAACAGCAACATAAAAGCTGGAATATACTAAAATCCCACCAGTTTCCTTTCTCAAGGACAGAAAGCTAGTTTTCACATCAACCTTTACAAAGTGATGGTTTCCAAGTACTGGGACCATTAAGACCAGAACACTTGCTCCCAGGTCGCCTCCGCGGTGGGAAGCAGTGTGACCTGCCTGCCCTCAGCACATTTTCAACCCCATTCCCACTTAATCCAGGCCCAGTTCAAAAAACACTGGCTCCAGAACTTTTCCAGAGTCCTAGCTTTCTTCCTACAGCAGGCTATGGCTTCTTTCCTATCAAGCCCTCGCTTTTTTGTGTGTCTAAGGTGTCTTCACAGACCCTAGCAGACTTGCCAGGTCTTCCCCACCCCTCACATCTTTGCAGAGTTTTAACAGTTAGGGTGCTTTGTACAATCCGTGCAAAGAGAAAAGGTTCCTGAACTAAATCTCAACAAAAATAACCCAGTAGGTCCTCTACCTCAAATGAAAGAAAAGCAGCAACTGTGTGGATAGATTGGCAACGTCATAATTTTCTTTCTTTCCTTTCTTGGTACTTTTTAAAGAAAGGGTCTCATGTAGCCCAGGCTGGCCTGGAACTATCTCTATAGTCCCAGGCTGGTCTCAAACTCACAGCCATCCTACTTCTGCCTCCCAAATCCTAGGATTGATACAATTTTTAATGTGAACATTTAAAATTTTTTGTTGTTTTTGTTTGGTTTGGTTTTTCTGAGGTAGGGTCTCCTTCTAGCTCAGGGTGACCTGGAATTCACTATGTAGTCCTTGAACTCACGGTGATCCTCCCCGAGTGCTGGGATTGCATGCACCACCACACCCAGCTCTAACTTTCTATTGACACCTTCCAAAAATATAGACAATATGCCATGATCAAAATCCCCTCCCCACCATCTTCCTTCTCTCTTTCCCAAATGCCCCCTTCATTGAATCCCTTCTTTCCAACTAGTCTAATGTGAACTGTTTTAATCTACTCTCTAGAAAATGGTTGTCAGTTGAAACTTGAAAGATTGCTATTAAACAAAAATGACAAACTCTATAATAAGAATAATAAGAAATCTGCAAACTGTAATAGCTTACATATACCCACAATTATTTTTCCCTAATCTGGGAGATACTATGGTTAGAAACCCCTATATGATGTTATGACTGTTTCTCACAGTAAAATGAAAAGGAGACCAAAATCCCAAACTTCTCTTTCATTTGAAAGATAAGCACGTCTGGGTACCTTAAAAGTCATTTTCCTTTAAAGCAAAATCAACCTTGTCATTTTCAGCTCCATTCAAAGCAGGAAAGGCAAAGAACATAAATGGGAAGAAGTTTCATAGGAAAAGATGAATTTTTGATAACTACTTCTGTCTTGTCTAATTTCATTTTTAACAGTAAAACTATATATACCTACGTAAATCAAACTGTGCTAACAGAACAAAATTACTTGTTTAGAGCATTCTTCCCAAAGTACAGCCTAAATGTCACAAGAAAACACTTGGCTCTCTTCATGTAGGCCACATCCACATCCTTAACACTGCAACTTCAGTCACAGCACAGCATTTGCCAGAGCAGACAAGGTAATTAAGATCAGTATAAATCCAGTTTAAATTCTACTTTCAAGTAAAATTGTCGCATGAGATAACTGATGTACTTCACAGTATAAACAAAAACTGTGATCCTGGACATAAAACTATAAACAGAAACAAAAAAACTGCACCGATATCTGATTATTCAATGCAAGCAAGACTAAGTTTTGTTCCTGGCAAGGATCTCTCTATCATAGATCCCAAAGAGCTTCTCTGAACAAGAGCTACAGGAGGCTTCTTGCTGCCCTTCACTAACATGGAAGATGAACTTCTATGTCCCAAGCTGCCATCCCACCAGCCACAGGGGCCAGCCCTCTGCTCCACGGACAGCACCAGGAACTGGGGAGAAAGTACACCGTGGGGTCAGACAATACTGAGTATAGGCCCACCCAGCCAAACTGTTTCTTGGGCTAGATTTAACCTTCTAAAACTTGGATGATTTGTTAAATGGAAACGTAATCATTTGTCTGGCAGAGCTGCTTCTACAAGGATTAGAGGTAATTTTGTAATGTACCCTGAAAAGAGCCAGGCACTTCAGTGCTCAGTAAGCAGTAGCTATTATCAGTATCGTGGAACTGCATTTTTCATCCTAGGATTGCTTGCTATGTTCCAACTTCAGATTTGCCAAGTTTTGGATGGAACTGGTTGCCAAGCTAAATATGGCCCAATTTGAATCCTAACTTCTGGAAGGAACCTGTGGATCCATGGAATGACCACTAGCTCTGAGAATCCTTATAAACAGAAAGCTGTAAAGTTTGTCATCTCATGAAGAGACTTCTTTTTGCTGTTGTTATTATTCCCAATACAATATCTCTACTCTCATCTCTTCAGTAATAGCCATTCTATAACCTCAACATCCCTATCCTGTCACAGTTCCTGAACTAAACTGCATTCAGAACCTTACCTTTTCCTAAACACATCCATTTGCTCAGTTTGCCCAGCTATGGGAAGCTACTGCCCCTGAATATCAGACTCACCCAAGCCCTTTCTGAGCTCCGACATGCCTAGGGCCAGATTCCCTCCACAGCACTATTTATCCTACTACTATTATGCCCATTTGACAAATAGCCAGTAGCTGACAGGTTGTTACCTGGTTAGTGTCTACATACTGAGGAGCCCTACGTTATCTTAGTGGCGTTGCAGCCTTTTCTTTCTTTTGATAGTCAGTTAAAAACATTTCTGAGGCATTCTGCTATGTAACCAGTATTATAAGTAGGCTTTCAAAATCACAGTGAAGGAATGTTACCCTGCAGAAGGAATCACCCTAGAAGCTACACCCTAATTCAGCTGGTGCAGCAACAGCAAGAGGAATTTCTGAAATGCTTGCTTTGATAATTAGCTCCAGAAAGAGTTGACCAGACAGACAGACAGACAGACAGAGTGTTCTCCATTTAGAGGACAGTCTTCTCTTCCACCTAGGACTTTACCAGGACTGAAAGGAAGCTGGAAGCCCAGCTAAGAAGGGCTCGCCAGGAAGTGCTCCACTTAACTGCCTCACACAGACCTACCTGTTCATCCCATAGGCTGACTGCCTTAAAAGGCAGACAAGCAAATATTCTAGCATCTAAACTGACCAAACTAAGAACTACTGCATAAAAACTTACACATTAAATTCTGCCGGCCTAGTCTGGCCAGTCATCAGCACTACGTCCTTCATAGAAAGGAAATTAGTGCAAGCCTGGTCCTACCTAATCCCCAGCAGCAGCCCTCGGCCTCTCAGCTCTGCTGTGCAGTTCCGTTACATCCCTGGCCTCACACCCTGTGTTTCACCTGTCAGCTTTGCTATACAATTGACCTTCCTTTTCTTTTTGTAAATGTTTATTATTTATATGCAAGGGGAGAGAGAGCACTTTACATGGGTACTGGGGAATCAAACCTAGGCTGGCAGGCTTTGCAATCAGTGTCACAATCTGAACTATCTCCTTGCAGCATCAACAGCTGAGATGTGATGGGTCCCTTATCTATTATCTATTATTTCTTATACCAGAATGGCCTTGACAACATCTAAAAAGAAAAAAAAGACCCAAAAAAAATTCAGACTGTTCAACAAAAGATGGACAGATGACTACTTTTGTGGAAGCCAAAAGTAAAGGACTCTGCTTTAATTTGTAGGAAATTTGTGCAGGTCTTCAAAGACTATAATTTGAAAAGGCATTATATGCAGAAACATGCTGCTAATTTCAGTGTGCATCAAGGACAAATAGCAAAACTACTAGAAACAACATGTCTCCTCGGTGACTGCAAAGATATTTACATTTACAACTCAAATAGATTCTAGAGTAAAAACTAGTTATGTAATAACATAGTCATTAGCAGAAAAATCATTCACTTATTATCAGGCTGGGGAAATGGCTCAGCAGTTAAGAGCACTTGCCACTTAAAAGCACGAAAGCCTTCTGGGTTGGAGACCATTAAAGTTCACCTCCCAGAATCCATGGATAGCTGGGTGTGGCCCACACTTCTGTAAGCCCCAGCTAGCTGACAGACAGCAGAGCTCTGGGTAATATGCAGGTAAGTGATAAGATTCTCTTCTGGCCTCTGCACACACATACAAGGGGCCAGAGCATCTGCACACACATGCATATACCACACAACACCTAAGAGTTCAAAAAAGGAAAAAATAATAAAAATGCAAAATATTTATAAGCAGAATCTCCCCCCCCCCTTTTTTTTCCCTTTGGAGACTAGGCCTCATGTAGCTCGGAGCTGGCCTCTGCCGATTCTGAGCTCTGGAGCCTCCCAACTCCCTCCACCATCTTCCCAAAGGAGGGAACTACCGGCATGCACAGCCATGCCTGTTTCTAGCAGATCATCCTTTAACCCCCCCCAAATTATGGCCACAGACATTTTATTCCTGTGGAAAAATAAAAGCTCTTTAGAAAATAAACTTCCCTGCTAAGAAGACAGAATGAATGTCCACGTGCTGTCTTTCCCATGTACAAGCAGCCCTTTCTTCCCACTGCGCAGGACTGTTCCAGCAAGCTATGCGCTCAAGCCCTTGCAAACCTGGTTTTTTATTGAAACAAGATTCACATACTCAGAATGGGTCTGAAACTTGTTCCTTCCCCACCCCACCCCCGTTCTTGGCCAAATGACTTTAATTTACAAATTCTATATACAATGTGAAGTCCATAATTGCTTAAAATTTCTTATCTTGTTCTTGGAAAGGTTAAGTTTCCACTTTCAGTCCTCATCATCTAATTGTTCTTTTGCCCACTTGATGGATGATAACATGGCCCAGCACAGCATTCAGCAGAGAAACCAGCCCCACATGAGCAAGTGAAATAATTCACCCTGGTTCGCCTGGGATTAGGTCAGCTGGAAAACTAACTATAATGGGGTTCAACAAGCACCCTAACCCCACCATCTCCAACCACCTTAAGAGGTGCCCTCCCCTCTGACTGCAGGGAGGGTGACCAACCTCTGGGTACATCCCCTACTAGAGTTCTTCACAAAGGGTCTCTAATGCAGAAAGCCTTCCTTTAGGCAGTATAATGTAGACATCTAAACCACAAGCATTTTTTTAAAAACCAGCCCTTGCAGGGAAATTCGGGTCCCCTCCCCCCAATTTTGAGAGACAGTTATAGAGACAATGGAATGCAGAACAGCTGAGAGCCACTGGCTCAATTTGTAGATTTCAACTAGTTTATATTCTATTCATAAAAAATACACGTGTAAAAAAAAAAAATACACGTGTATAAAGAGAAAAAAGTAGTGAACAAGGTGCCAACATGAGTGCTGTAAGAAAACTAATTTGCAGCTAAAAGAATCATTCAGAGTGAGGAGTCTATTCTGAAATAAGCCCGCATCATCTCAGAGAAAGGGACACAGTTATGATGCTAAATAAACGTTTCTTAAACACCAAAAATGCTCGGGCCTTTAATCCCAGCACTTGGGAGGCAGAGGTAGGAGGATTGCCATGAGTTCAAGGCCATCCTGAGACTACATAGTGAATTCCAGGTCAGCCTGGGCTAGAGTGAGACCCTACCTCGAAAAAAAAGAAAAAAAAAATGTTGGGCTGGAGAGATAGTTCAGCAGTTAAGGCACTTGCCTCCAGTGCCTAAGGCCCCGGGTTCAATTCCCCAGGACCCACATAAGCCAGACCCACAAGGTGGTGGCCCTGGTGCTCTCTCACCCCCCCCCCAATCTCTCTCTGTATCTCTCTGCTTGAAAATGAATAAAATATTTTTTTAACGTTGCCAGGTGTGATAACACATGCCTTTTAATCCCAGCACTTAGGAAGCAGAGGCAAAGGCAGAAGGATCACTGTGAGTTGGAGACCCTGCCTTGAAAAAACAAACAGGGGGGAAAACACTTTAAGACACCAAGGAAAAAATTAATTCTAAGATTTGAAACCATTTAAGTTCTTATGAGTCACTTAAGCAGTGCCACAGTAGCCCACTGGTTGAGATACACCATCTCCCTGTAACCAAAAAGATCTCTCTTTAGAAGCAAGACAAGGCAGACAAGGCAAAGCAAGTATGAGAATAAAATACAGGCAGCCGAGAGGACAGAAGTAGTGGAGAGGCAGGCCAGGTGGCCCTGCTCCCCTTTACTAACTGCAGGGCAGATATGGAATCATGATGTGCTATGAAGGAGCTGAGTGCTCTGAGGAGAAGCCTTCTTACCCCCATCCCAGAAATACAGAAAATGAGGTTGAAGACAACAGATGCCTGCCCATATTCAATCCTGAGTACAAATTGAGCTTGCTGGGGATATTGATTCCCGAAGGAAAATGTGGGCTTCCTGGGCAGCCAAGAAGGATCCAAGCCTCTCCTGATTCTATGCCAAGAAGCACACATAAATAAGCAGGCATTACCCAAAACAAAACACCTGACCTGAGCAGGTCAGTAAGTAAGCATAGAAAACCCATCCTTTCAACATCTCCAGGGTCTATGAAACCAGCTGCTTCCAAGTAAAGGAGAGCGTCTAGTAAGACATCACACAAACAGTACCCACTTACTCAATCTGAGGTGGAAGAAGTGGTAAATGGCTACGAAGCAGACTGGGAGGAGTTTGAGGCAATGCAGCGAAGAAACAAACAAAGACCAAAACAACACCACACACACACACACAAACAACAAAGGCCTCCAAAATAAAAATAAAAATAAACCAGAGAGGAGCTCTACTGAGCTTGCAGAAGCACTCCTTGCAACTTCTACTTTAAACCAACAGGTCTACAGGGCTTTGGCCTTCTCTAAACTCTTAATAATTTCTCAAGTTACTAGCTTGGGCCAGAGTCTGAAAAGTAGACAAGCTCTAACCACAACAGCCAAGACTTTAACCTCTAAACTAAAATCACAAGTCTTGATCTCAAATAGTCAAAACAAGAACGACTGACAGAGTCCCTCCTCACATACAGAACTGCTATTAGGGCAAAGTTACTGGGACATCTGAACCACCTTGGCACAGTGCTAGCCATTGGAGCTAGTTCTACCTTGCCCCTGGTGATTGGGTGAAAGAAAAGGAAATGCTAAGTGGAAACTGGTTTTGAAAAAGGAGGGGAGACATGGAATTGCTATTTTTGGATGGTACCACTTTAGATGAGGAGGACAATGACTCCAAATATCTACATATGAGACATTTAAAAATAAGCACATAAAGACATTTGAAACATCTCAACTCACAAATAGCATACATAATAAGGTTCCTAGATTAATGATACTTTAGTTCATCAAGTATTGTAAAAATGTGAAGCAATAACATCAAAATCCTGTTTATCTATCTCAAGCTCTCCCAACTCCATGCCCCATGACACCCCCTACTCAAGTCTTAACTACAGTCCAGTAAGCACTCCCTCCTCAGGCCTCCTCTAGAACTTTCCAGCAATGCTGCTGGACAGACATTCCCACCTCTTACACCTCAGTTTCAGTCTCCCAGCTGCACAGTAAATTCTTCAAGGATAAGGCCCATGCCCATGGAGTGACTTCTCTGCACATATGGGCATTTAGTACATAGTAATAAATACCTATTATACAGCCAGAAAACAGCGTTCACAGCCTTCTTCACCCAAAAACAAAGAACAGAAACAATTCAGTGTCACTGTGATAATCATTCATAAATGTCCACGGCCAACCACTGGACAGGGTGGCATTTCAAGATGGAAAGCTTCAAAACTAGGCTAGGCTGGGCTGGAGAAATGGCTCAGTGGTTAAGGGACTTGCCTCCAGTGCCTAAGGCCCAGGGTTCAATTCCCCAGGACCCACATAAGCCAGACCTGGCCCTGCTGCGCTCGCTCGCTCTCTCTCTCTCTCTCTCTCTCTCTCTCTCTCTCTCTCTCTCTCTCTCTCTCTCCTCTCTTTCTCTCCTTGAAAATGAATAAATAAAATATTTTTTTAAAAAACCTAGGCTAGGGGACACTGGCTTTGCAAACGGACAGTGGATCTGTTTTGATCTTCTCCGATCATGACAACTGTCCCTCTCTACAGCAAACCGCAGGAAGAGGGACTGCAAACACATCAGAACTTTAAAGCAACTTTCAAACATATTCAAGTGGACACACGGTGACAGGTAATGTACTATCTTTAAAAGCATGAGCACAGTCTCGCTGCGACATTTTGTTTCACCTGAAGTGTTTCAAGCGGAAAACAGAGTAAGCGAGCCTGTTAATAATGGGACTGAATGACTAAGGCCTATGTTCCAAGGCTTGCCGTTCCACAGCTATAACCTGAGAAGCACGTGTGTCTCCGTCCCTCCTTTCACATTTCCTCCCCAACAATGCCACCAGGGAAGAAAACAGTACCTGAGAAACTCAGCACATCATATATAAAAGCCACAATGCTTTAAAAAAAAGGTTTAAAGACAGTAAGAAAACACGGATTCTTTTTTGATTATTTTATATTTTATTTGATTTTGTGTGTGTGGTTTGAATGTAAAATGTCCTCCACAACCTCAAGTGTTTGCGATTAAGCCTCCTGTTTTGTCTCTGGCTGGTGGAGCCTCTGGAAGGAGTGTTGCTGAGGGAGACCCCGAGGTAGACAACTGGATCACTGCTGTGGGGGGATGTGACACCCCAGGTGCCTGTTCTTCCACAGCCGCTTTGGTCAGGTGTTCTGTCCCGGCAACAAGACGACGACTGTGACAGTGTGTGCCACAGCAAGCATGTGGCGGTCAGAGGACAGCCTGAATTGTTTAAGCTCTTCTCTTCAGTTGCCCTTTGGGTGCTAAAGGATCAAACTCTGATCAGCAGGCTTTGCAAGCAAGTGTCTAAGCCATCTCCTCATCCCCAGGATGTTTCCTAATTTCAATTTTTAACCAGTACACAGAAGAGTCACATAAAGAAAAAAAAATTTTTATGTTGATTATAAAATATGGTCACTGTACATTGGGTTTTTAAGTATCTCTAATGTAAAAAAGATTAGCCAAAACTATCTCAAGCCATGATTAAGAAAAAGGTTCCGGGTTCTCTGAAGAGATGGCTTACAAAGTCTAACAGCCTGGGTTCAATTCCCCAGTACCCACTTAAAGCCAGATGCACAAAGTAGTGTGTGCCTCTGGAGTTCATTTGCAGAAGTGATGTCTCCTGGGATTCAGACCTAGATGCTCTGCCAAGCTCTACGCCTCCATATGGAAATACTGTGTTCATTACAAATGACACTTTCACAAGATGATGATTCCAAAGCCATAAATGTCAAGTCTCGTGATGCCTCTATTTTTAAATGTGATATCAATCTAGTTAGATTATCCAAATCTTTCTGAATAATTACATTTTACTATTATTGGTTTATCTTCTTTGGGTTTTGTTGTTGTTGTTGTTGCTTTTGTTTTTTTGAGATAGGGCCTCACTCTAGCCCAGGCTGGCCTCAAATTCACAGGGATCCTATCTCTGCCCTCAGTGTTTAGATTAAAGGCATGTGTCACGCCACCAAGGCTTTTATCTTTTCTTAATGGAGATTTAAAAACTTAGTGATCCTTTGACACTGCTTCCATCAAGAGGGAGAATATAATTACTCTCCTTAGAATAAGGGCCAGACTTGGGATTTGCCTCCCAAAGAGAGAATGAGGCAGAAATTGCCTGCCAAAGGCTAGGTCATAAAAGGAATTCCACCCTGACTCTCTTTCATGAGCCTTAGAAACTGAGCTACCATGTGAATCACCTTGAAGTCACCTTGAAGTGTTCATGCACTTCAAGAGAGCACCTAAGAACCCAGCAATTCTGGACCTCAACATTAATCTTCAAGAAGAATTCTAGATCATTCCAGCTACCATAAGGTAACCACATAAATAAATTACAACTTGAGCCAGCTACCAGAGCACTGGAAATCCCCATGAAGAGATATATGAATGACATATGTATGTCCCTCAACTCATTAAATTTGGGGTGGTTTATTTCCCAGCAATAAAACAAAGCAAGAAGATGATCACAAAGAACCTCAACATTTCCCTTGCCCTTGGTTCCCCTGTTTATTAATAAAGCCTCGGCTATGCTATTTCTAGGACAGCTTCCTTTAAAAATCAGCCTGCATGGTGACTCCCAGTGGCACAGATTTGGAGGAAGCTAGCTTATTAGCAGTTTTCAGTCAGGGTCTGAGGCCCAAAGAGAATGAGAAGATGCCAATCCATAACTCCTGACTTAAACTATACAACTCGTGCCTGACACTCATCTACAGCGCCCCCTGCTGTCCACAGTCGAACATACTGGATTTGCTTCCCAAAGAGAAGCTGGGGAGCTGAACCAGCTGTGGGGGCTCGTGGAATTAAAGGTGTAAAGGTGGCAGGCTGGCATGCCCATCTTTTGTCCTGGCTTCTCCACTTCCTGAGACCCTCTTGCCCTTGTTCCATGTGGCCTGGACTTCCTCCACGAGTCTTGCCGGCTTAGCTGGGTGGGGAGGGGAAACAACCCTGTCTCTTTAACCCTGGTCTCCCAGCTCATATCTGTGGAATGGTCCCTCCGTTTACCATGTGCCAATCCCCACTCTGGATCTGCCACGGGGGTATCCCTAGCCTCCCACTCGGGAAAGCACGTGCCAAGTGTGTTCCCCTCCTTTAAGCTCTGTTTGACCACAGTTTTTCTTCAGTCTGACTTCCCTCTCTAAGCCTCAGTTTCCCTAACCTTCCACAGGGTCCACAGCTTCACTCTAACCCTTCCCTGGAAACCTCGGTTTCTTCTAGCTTCCTGCATGTTCGAAGCTTTAATTCAGCTTTTCTCTAAAATTTCAGTTTCTCTTGAATGTTTTCCACATAAAAGCATGTTCTGGGCTTCCTTCCCATATCACAATTCTCCTTAAACAAACTTCACAATTTGTGATTTCTCCCCAAATAAGCTCATTAATTCATAATTTCTTTCTTGAGTCTGTCTTTATTATTCATTAAAAATTAGGAAAGAACCCAAAACTTGAGGTTTATAAATCTGGAGGATTTATCTGCAGTCAGGTGGTTGGGGTAGGAGTATTACTATGGATTCAAAGTCAGCCAGGGGCTAAAAGTAAGTTCCAGGTCAGCAGAGGTAGGAATGTTGCTGTGAGTTTGAGGTCAACCTGAGAGACTACATAATGAATTTCAGGTCATCCTGGGCTAGAGCGGAACCCAACGTCAAAAATAATAATAATAATAATAATAATAATAATAATTAATAAATATTCCTCATACAAAATAAAAGCCATACTTTAAACATATCACTGACAATGACACTGGCAAACTCAACAATCACACTCAGTAACATATTGATATGGTCTCGTTTCCTCATACTGACAGGAGACTAACAGGAACCAAACTTACAGGGCAAAAACCTTTAACAACCATTCATCTTTGAAACATGGTCTCCAAACAAGCAAGCCTCTCAACTACACAGCCTGGGAATCACTTCCAAAGTGTGTGAACTTCAGACGCTGCTGAGCATCACATGTTATCTGATGGGCTGGTGAGATAGCTCGGCGGTTAAGGGCGCTTGCTTGCAAAACCTGATGGCCCAGGTTTGATTCCCAGTACCCACGTAAAGCCAGATGCACAATGTGGTGCATGCATCTGGAGTGTCTTTGCAGTGGCCGGAAGACCAAGCATATCCATATATTCTCTCTCCCTCCCTTTTCTCCATCCCTCCCTTTCTGTTAAATAAATATTTAAAAATAAAAGATGTTACGTGCAGCCCACTGGAAATGCTTATAACATGAAACTGTGCATCATGTAAACACTGCAAGATTCTAGGAGATGTAGGGAAACCAGTGTCAGGAATGTACAAGAACATTACGACACAGACCTAATTAATTAAGTTAATGAGGCCAGAGCAATGGCACCTCAATAATCCCAGTAGTGGGGAGGCTGAGGCAAAAGGATCCCCTGAGCTCAGGAGTTCAAGACCAGGCCAGGAAGTGAGACCCAGTCTTAAACAGGGTGGGAGGAGCCAAGCATGGTAGCACACACTTTAATCCCAGCACTAGGGAGGCTGAAGGAGGATGACCAGGAGTCCCAGGTCAGCCTGGACTACAGTGAGACCCTGCTAGAGAAACCCAAGGAGGGTTGGGAAGACAGGTCTGTAGTTAAAACACATGTGCCTGCAAAATCTGCAAGCTGGGATTAGATCCTCCCCAGCACCCACAACACAAAGAGGCAGGGTCCTGATCCTAGCACACCTGACAATGAGAGGTAGAGCCAGGAGACGCCAACACAGGCCCACATTCACTGCTCAGCAGCAGCAAAAGGCCCTCTCACAGAAAGTGGGGCACAGATGTCTGACATGTTCCACTATGGCACATGCCAATTTAATAAAAATTAAACTTGAAAACTGACAAGTCTTGGGCTGGGAAAATGCTCAGAGTTTAAAGCTGCATGCCTGCAAAGCCTGCCAGCTCAGGTTAGATTCCTCAGTAACCACATGAAGACAGACACAAAAAGTGGCCCATGTGTCTGTTTGCACATGCACATACAAATAAATATCTTTTTAAAAAAATTGAAAATGTTGTGCTTTACAGACTGATCCGAATACAGAATGGTTATGCATGGCCCCTTGAAAAACTGTCACTATTTTTGCAAAAATACTTTCACAATAAAAATTAAATGAAACCAAATTCTGGTTTGAAAAAAACCCTTTAAAATTAAAGCGAGGCCTCGTAGGGCAGGCCTGTAAACTCAGCTACTCAGGAAGTTGAGGCAAGAGGATCACATGTTCAAAGCCTGCCTGGACTAGAATAACAGTTCAAGGCCACCCTGGGCAATTTAGCAACGCCCTGACTCAAAATAAAAGTAGCTAGATGTGTGACACATGCCTTTAATCCCAGCACACAGGAGGCTGAGTAGGAGGATCACTGTGAGTTAGAAGCCAGCCTTGGACTACACAGTGAGTTCCAGGTCAGCCTGGACTAGAGTGAGATCCTACTTCAAAAAATGAATGAATGAATAAATAATGAGGGGGCTGGTGATGGAGTTCAGAATATCACTTGCCCAGCAACAAAAAAAAAAAAAAAAGGAAAAAAAAAAAGACTATGTGCTACAGCTACTTTCTCATTACTGAAACAAAACACCTGACCAAAAGCAGCTAAGAAAAAAAAAATTATTTTGGCTTACAGTCCCAAGGGGAAGCTTCATATCAACAGGGGAAAGTATGGCATGACCATACTGGACATCACCTCTGCCACAGCAGGTGGAAATCAGCAGCAAGAAAGTGAGCCTGACCTCTGGCATTAGCACCCCAAAGCCCACCCCTAGCAACACACCTCCTTCTAGCAAGACTCAAGCTGCCATCAGCTGAGGACCAAGCCTTCAGAAGGGGACATCTGGTTCAAACCACCTCACTATTAAATACAGACATTCTGAGGCAGGCGGAGAAGGGGACTACTGCACACTGGCTCTTGTGTGAGAGAGTTAACTTCTCAGGCACAGTAATGGTCCAGTGGAGGTTGAGGCAATGGCTCAATTGGTAAGCATTTGCCACACAAGCACGAGGGCATGAGTTCAGATCCTCAGCACTCATGTAAATGCCCACCGTGGTGGTATGCATTTGTAACCCCAGGACTTGGGAGGTGGAGACAAAGGGGTCCCCAAGCAAGGCTTGCTGACTAACTAGACCTAGCACAATCAGTAAGGTGGAGAACCCTTGAATAACATACTAAAGGATGTCAACCTCTGGCCCACACACACATAGGAATACACATAACAAAAGACATACACATACACATAGAAATAAAAATAATGGCACAGCTGGGTGTGGTGGTGCATGCCTTCAATCCAAGCAGTCAGGGGGCAGAAGGATCAATGTGAGTTCAACGCCAGCCTGGGACTAAAGAATTGAGTTCCTCCCTCCAGGTCAACCTGGGCTACAGTGAGACCCTACCTTAAAAATCCAAAATCTTGCCGGGTGTGGTGGTGCATGCCTTTAATCCCAGCACTCAGAGGCAGAGGTAGGAGGATCACCATGAGTTCGAGGCCAGCCTGAGACTACATAGTGAATTCCAAGTCAGCCTGGGCTAGAGCGAGGCCCAACCTTAAAAAACCAAAAAAAAAAAAAAAAAAAAAAAGAAATTTAATAATACAGCTATGTATACACTCCAAGGGAAGCTGAGACCTCAGAGGTGGAGGAAAAGCTAACACCTGACCTCCATTTAAAACAAAAAGTAGAAACAGGAAATTACTCTGGAGCCAGGATGGACTCTATGATCACAAGTCAAACACTGTGCCCACATATGCAGAATCGTTAGAAACCTTTGTTTGGTTTTTACAAAAGGCCTTGCTCCTATGCAGCCTGCTTCAGCTGCCCCAGAGCAGAAATTACAAGCACTGGCATAGTGTCCAGCTTCAAAATAAGCTGTATTTGCACATGGGGGGGGGGGTGCCAGGGTCTCTTGCTGTAACCCAGAATCTCTCTCAATAAACATTTTAAAATATTAATAATTCTATAGATCATCATCTCTAATTAGTCTTACATTAAGAACTGAATTTCCAGGGCTAAGGAGATGACTCAATGGTTGAAGGTGCTTGCTTGCAAAGCCTACAGGCCTGGATTCAATTCCCCAGTACCCACATGAAGTCAGATGCACAATATGGCTCATGTGTCTAGAGCTCATTTACAACTCTCTCAATCCCTCTTTAATATATAAAAATATTTTTTAAAATAAAAATTATATTTTTTGAGGAAAAAACCCTTAACTCATTTATTTTTTTGTAGTACTGGATATTGAAGCCAGGGCCTTGTACATGATACGAAAGAGCTCTACTACTAAGCTACACTCGGGTCCAAAGCTGGGGAGAAACTTAAAGGGGGGGGGATTACAAAAAAGTGAGTAACTATCTGTTCCTTCATTTGTCTAAGACAGGAGTCTAGTCACTGGCCCAGAAGCCCCAACCTTCCCTCTTGCCAGCAGGGATGGCAGTGAATGACCACTGTGCCCAGCTACATGACCATCTTTACTCGGTGCTTTTCACATGTTTAGCTTTGGTGAAGTGTTAACTGAAACACTTCCTTAGGAATTCATTCCCCCCACCACGGTCACAATACCCATGCTCAGTGTGGAAGCACACACTTCAGAGGCAGGATTCCCTGCTAAATTTAAGGCCAGCCCGGGCTATATAACAAGATCCTGCCTCAAATAAGTCCAAAATACAGAAAACCAATATCCATGTTAAAAGCATATAAAACATTGAACAGTTACTATGAGGTATCAAAATAATTGGGGAAGCTCAGTAAAGTTGCTCACACCTTTGATCCCATCACTGGGAAGGCAGAGGCAGGAGGATGGATCACCATGAGTTTGAGGCTGGCCTGAGTTCCAGGTCAGCCTGGGCTGCAATGAGAACCAATCCAAAAAAAAAAAGGAAAAGGGGGAAAAAAACATTTTTACTCACTATTTTATCTCAGTCTTGGAAAACTGAAAACTAAGAATATGAATTCTATGTTCCGTCAAACTTTATCACATGGATATATGTTCATATATAATTTTTAAATCTTGCTGATAGTACAGTATTTGAAATTAAGACAGTAAGAATTAAAGTGTCAGATGAGTGCTGGACAGATGGCTCAGAGGTTAAAGGCACTTCTGGCAAAGCCCAGTGGCCTGGGTTCCTTCCCCAGCATCCACATAGGCCAGATACAAAGTGACTCACACATCTGGAGTTCCTTTGCAGTGGCAAGAGACCCTTACGCACCCATCCCCTCCCTCTCCGGCTCTGCTTGCAAATAAATCAATAAAAACTCTTGGATAGAAAAGGCAGGGTCAGATGAGCCTGGGTCTCCCTTCAGGCACATCTGTGCTACATCACCATCCTGCCAGCAGCATCTGAGGAGGCTACCAAGACAATCCTCCACAGCCAAGCAGCTAACAGAAAAGAGCAGACTTCAGAAGCTCAAGGAATCCTTCCTTGTCACCCTCCCCCACTCTCAGCCAATAGAAGGGAGGTCAAGAGGAAGCCACCTGCTTTGATGAGCCACCATCATTTGTGAACAAAAGCATAGTCTCTAAGTAGAAGTGTTCTGAACTAGTATTAAGATTCCTATAGGCCAGGAGTGGTGGCGCATGACTTTAATTCCAGCACTAAGGAGGCAGAGGTAGGAGGATCACCATGAGTTCGAGGCCACCCTGAGACTACATAGTGAATTCCAGGTCAGCCTGGGCTAGAGTGAGACCCTATCTCGAAAAACCAAAAAAAAAAAAAAAGATTCCTATAATCAGTAATAACAACTAATACCTTCCATGTCTATAAGCTCAGGAGCACACACTAGGGCAGCCCTGCCCTCAGAGCATGCCAACTTAGAGCCTTCTTGGGGGTCACCTATGTTGACATGCATTCTGGGCCCCAAACAGAAGCCTCCACAAAGGCAGAGGCCAATCAGCTCTGTAGCCCAATATAAAGAACCCAGTGCACAAAATAGTTTCTGAATTAAGCAAAAAAAGAAAAATATTTTCTCCACTGCGCTTGCTCATTTTGAAAAATATTTTATTTATTTGCAAGCAGAAAGACAGAGAAGAGAGACAGAATGGGCGCACCAGGGCCTCCAGCCACTGCAAACGAACACAAGATCCATGCGCCACCTTGTGCATCTGGCTTTACATGAGTCATCTCTCCAGCCCTGCCCAAGAAAATCATGGTCAAATGGACACTCAGTGCTTCCCCTGAGCCATTCTTGTGTGTGTGTGTGTGTGTGTGTGTGTGTGTGTGTGTGTGTGTGTGTGTGTGTATAAATATATACAATTTCCTGACAATCCCAAGAGCAAAGAATCTAACCAAACACCTTTTTACTTTAAGATTACATGGCAACTTCAAGGTCACATGAACAGTTAAGTGCCAGATACAAAAACATCCCCAATCTTGCTTACTCCAATTTGTATAATACAGTATGTTACCAATTTAAAATCATCTAAAACTGCCTCTAGATGGACATGGTGGCACAGGCCTAGGACCCCAGCACTCTAGAGAGACACAGGAGAATCTGGAGTTTTACTATTATCTCACCCTATCACAAAAAAAAAAAAAAAAACCGAATATTTTCCTAGTAGGTTATCTCAGAACAAGTAATTCTTTAAAAATGTGGAGAGGAGCCACTGGCATGGTGGCTCACACCTTTAATCCCAGCACTGGGGAAGCTAAGAATCTCTGAGAGTTCAATCAAGGTCAGCCTAGGCTAGAGACCTTGACTCAAAAACAAAACAATATGTGCATACATAGGAAAATGTTCCTTTCTGTCTCTGGTACTTGGATAATACGGAAAAGCTGTTACCAACAGAGGAAGCTGGGTGATGGATACCTGGGAACCCTCTGACTTTGTAATTGTTTTAAAGAACACACACACACACACACACACACACACACACACACACACACACACACACAGCCCCCTGAAGCCACTCCCTGACCCATTTTATATTAACCTCATTCTCTAAAGCTTCTCAGTGAGCCAGATAACGTTCCAAATAACTTCAAGGAAGAGCACAGATACAGGGAAGAGCCAACACTGGTGCCTGGCTCCGGGCAGGCACCAGCACAGGAAATATTGGCACAGGCCAGGTGCTGCCTTTCACAATGTGCCACCGCATTCAGAGCGGCTTCTCTTCCCCAAGTAAACTAAATCCTTTATGAGCATGGCATGGTTTTAAAGGGCCCTTTGAATCTTACCAGTTCTGGGGAGGGACTACTGTCTACATTCCTTAACTGGAATTTCTCCCCACCCCACCCCCTACACACCAGGTAGAGTCTCGATCTAGCCCAAGCTAGAGTCACTGTACAGTCTTCATGGTGGCCTCAAACTCATGGCCAGAATTCTTTTAATTTTAGGATAAAAATAAATAAATTGGGAGCCGGGTGTGGTGGCACATGCCTTTAATCCCAGAAGTGGGAGGATCACCGAGAGAGTTTTGTGCACACACTAAGCAATTTAAAAAATGGTATTCCCGCACTGAAGAGATGGCTTAGCCGTTAAGGCCTTTGCCTGCAAAGCAAAAGGACCCGAGTTCAATTCCCCAGTACCCTAGTGAAGCCAGACACACAAGGTGGTACATGTGTCTGGAGTTCATTTGCAGTGGCTGGAGGCCCTGGAGCGTCCATTCTTTGATGCTTGCTCGCTCTCTCTCTCTCTCTCTCTCTCTCTCTCTCTCTCTCTCTCTCTCTCTCTCAAATAAATACATAAATATTTGTTTATTAAAAAATGGTATTCCCACTGGATGTGGTGGTGCACACCTTTAATTCCGGAACTTTGAAGGTAGCGGTAGAAGGATGAGTTTAAGGTCACCCTGAAACTACATAGTGAATTCCAGGTCAGCCTGGGCTACAGCAAGACCCTAGATTGAAAAAACAAAAATAAAATAAAATATTAAGTAAACAAGCTGCACTGGAGATGGCTCAGGGTCAAGGCATTTGCTTGCAATGCCAGACAGTCGAGGGGATTCCCCAGTACCACACATTCATTTCCAGTGGCAAGAGGCCCTGGCACGCCTGCCCCTCTCTCTCTCTCTCTCTCTCTCTCTCTCTCTCTCTCTCTCTCTCTCTCTCTCTCTCTCTCTCTCTCATTCTGTTTCTGCAAATAAAAAATAAGTTGTCAAATTCCTAACCCCCTACTCCATGAACTGATCCAGGATGCCCAACGAGGAGGATAATATGGGGTACCAGCATAAGATTTGCTCATACAATGTATCTAATTTTGTATAAAGATATCAATTTTTTTTAATGACAGATGAATTCTCTGCATTGGTTTTTACCCCATGAGTATGGCCAAACGCGCATCGCGCGCGCGCACACACACACACACACACACAAATCCATGAGTGACCACATGCACAATCACATGGAGACACACACATATCCACGAGTGTGACCAAGTGCACACCCACGCACAGACACACATCACACACAAATCCATGAGTGCGACCAGGTGCACATCCACAAACAGACAGACAGACACACATACACACAAAATCATGAAGAACATGAAAATACCCTGCTGGCAAAACAGACAGCTAAGGATGTGTGTGCGCACATGTGTTGAACATGGCAATTTCGGTACTGCTTGCTGCTATAAACTAATGTTTTTCAAGTACTGAGGATGGATCCCAAGGCCCGTGCACTTTGGGCCCCAATGAGCTACACCTCTACTCACCAAAGACCAAGAATGGCAAAGACTTTAAATGGTGGCTTTAAACTTCAGAATCAAGGAACTTCCTAACCATTAAAAAGCTTACTACAAAATGGCTAGGATAAATTACTCTTAGAGAATATCCTTGTTAAGAAACAGGTTGGGGGCTGGAGAGATGGCTCAGCATTTAAGGCACTTGCCTCCAGTGCCTAAGGCCCTGGGTTCAATTCCCCAGGACCCACATAAGCCAGACCCACAAGGTGGTGGCCCTGGTGTGCTCTCTCTCTTTCTCTCTTTCTCTGTCTGTATTTTTGATTGAAAATGAATAAATTTTTTTTAATTTAAAAAAAAAGAAACAGGTTGGAAAGCTGGCTCAGAACTGTAGGCACTGGCTTGCAAAGCCTACTGGCCCAGGTTCAACTCCCAATACCATGTAAAGCCAGCTGCAGTAAGTAGTGCATGGGTCTGGAGTTGTCTGCAATGGCGAAAGGGGTGGCATGCATGCCCATTCTCATTCTCATATTCTCTCTCTCTCTCTCTCTCTCTCAATAATTTTTTTAATCCTACTATTTACCAAAAGAAAACTGAAGCTTCTGAGCAACTGAAAGCTTTTCCAAAGCCCTTTGAGGAACAGAGAGGGGAAAAAAGTAATGTCCCCATTTACCAAAGGAAGACTGAAGCTTCAGGGCAACTGCAAGCTTGCCCAGGCTCCTCTGAGGAGTAGAGGCCACAGAGTAGGAGAAAAAAAAAACAAAACCAGGAACTACTCATGAACTTTGTGAAACCACAAATAATCTGACATGTGGGGTGGCTGCTAACCACCTACTGGACCCAATCTCTGAGAGCTCTTAGAAGCTAAAGAGAAAGCAGCTGCCAGAAGATCAGAGCCTCATAGGACTCTGGGGCCCTAGTCAGAAACTCTTGGCATCCTCCTGCTGGTGAGGATAGGAGACAAAGACCAGCCAAAGGAAGGTCCCAGTCCTCTCACATCTGCATATACTAATTCCAACACCTGACAGAAGAACACAATCACTTGTGAAAATCAAGTTCAAATACTTGATGGCGGAATAGAAGCCCATGAAGAGAGCGAACACAAGGACAGTAAAGTATGTGCCCTGAACTCTGCATCTGGGGAGAGCGGGCTGGAGGGCGAGGTTCTCACTATTTAAAACAAAAGAGCAACTACCATATACATTTACAACTTGATGACTTTTGTATTTTATTTTTCAAAATAAAAGTTTGAAATGTGGGAAAAAGCAAACCGTCTCATGCTTCCTCAGAGGCACAGGGAGAATGCCAGGAGTTGATGATTTGTCTTGGTTCAGAGGGCTTGTTTATTATTGCTTGTTTTGAAACAGGATCTCACTTTGTAGCCCAGGCTGGCCTCAAACTCATGGCAATTCTCCTGCCTCAGCTTCCTGAGTGCCGATTATAGGCATGGGCCACCACCATTCTCACCACCTTGAAGATGGTTTGAGTTCATGTGAAGACCTGAACAACTGATACCTGAATTCTCAAACTGCAGATTCACACTGGAGCAAAGCCTTGACACTGGTTCCCTCCTCCTTGTACCACAAAATGTGACCTGAACTAATGAAGACTAGAAACCTCACTCATTTTAGAAATTCAGAATGTAATCATTACACTTAACAAAATTCTTTTTTTTTTTTTTTTTTTGTTTTTGTTTTTCGAGGTAGGGTCTCACTCTACTCCAGGCTGACCTGGAATTCACTATGTAGTCTCAGGGTGGCCTTGAACTCACAGTGATCCTTCTACCTCTGCCTCCCAAGTGCTGGGATTAAAGGCGTGTGCCACCACGCCTGGCAACAAAATTCTTACATATAATCTTCATACAAATATATTAACTTTAATTAACAATTTGTTGACAAAAAATTTTTATGAGTTGCTTTCTCCTATGAAAATTACAGTAACAAATAAGAATCAAGAAAAATTCAAGTATGCAAAATTATGCCCTTGCTGTACATATAAACAAAAAAAAATCCCTATATAGGAAAATAAAGACAAGAGAATAAGGCCTGAGTTTAATCCCCAGCACCACAAAAGACACACTACAGTGTGCCACACACAACGCTTCCCAGAGTGTAAAAACTCGGGGTTCCTTTTCTATTAAGTCCTAAAGAAACAAAGCAGAAAGGAGCCAGGGAGAAGATGTAAAAATACAAAGTGACAGCAGGTAACTCTGGGGGGACATGCAATGTCCCATATCTTCAGTGTGTGTGGTGCTTGTATGTGTGTGCATGTACCTGCACACACCCTGTGGGCACACGGGCAGAGGCCCAAGGAGAAGTCAGGTAGCCTGGCCATCATCCTTCTGCCGTATTTCCTTCAGACAAGATCCTATTTTCAGTGAGACTGGCTGACCAGTGATTCCCCTATCTCCACCTTCCTGAGCACTGACTGGGGTTACAGGCTTTTACATGGATGCTAGGGAATCAAACTCGGGTCCTCATGGCTGTGCAGCAAGCAGTCTTACCTGCTGAGCCATCTCGCTAACACTGAATGTTCTGTCTTAATGTTCTGTGTCTTCTATCTTGTGGTGGCAGATACACAACTGTACACTGGGCATGAGCAAATTTTCTGTGTGGAAAGCTTAACTCAATCAACATGAAACCAAAAGTAAGTATGAAACCGGAAATGGTTTATTACAGTGACTTATATATACTATCAGAAACTTACTACAACATTTCTGCTATGCAAATAAACTATGTTTACAGGTGAGATGACATTAAATGTTAGCACTTCACTGTCATGGTAAAACTGCAAATGCAACAAAACATAGTTATCTGAAGACTCACAATTCTCATTTGAAAGTTTAATGCTGTTAACAATGAAGTAGCTCATTAGAGAAAAATTTCTAATAGCTAAGGTTAATTTATCTCACCTCTACATAATGGTTCCAACATTTAACATTATTTAGCCTACCTAGGAAAAGATCTGAGGGAGGCCCTGAGCTCTCGGGTATGGAGCAGAGTGCTACCGCTCAGGTATATAACCACAGAATTCAGAGGCTGAGGCAGGAGGGGGAACCTGAGGAAGACCCTGTCAACAAAAAAATCTAATACCACCCTGCCAAGGTTATAATTCAAACAAGAATGTCCAACTGAAACTGGGCATGGTGGAGCACGTCTTTAATCCCAACACAGGGAGGCAGAGGTAGGAGGATCACTGTGAGTTTGAGGCCAAGGTGGGACTACGGAGCAGAGTTCCAGGTCAGCCTACCTCAAAAACACAAAAGAAATAAAATAAAATAAAAGAATGTCAAATTTTCTAACATGTTAGAATCCATTTCACTTTACTAGGTAAAATTATCGAAACTGTGAATGGGGCTGGACATGGCTCAGTGGTTAGGTGCTCGCCTGCAAAGCCTAACGACCAGATGCACAAAGTGGCACATACATCTGGAGGCCCTGGTACACCCATGCTCTCGCTTTTGCTCTCAGCTCTCGCTCTGTCTCTCTCTGCTTGCAAATAAATAATTTTAAAAAAAACAAAAAACAAAGAAACCAACTATTTCCTTTAAATCCTTAAAAAAAGGGGGGGGGGATGGTGACTCAGGACTGGAAAGATGGCTCAGCTGTTGAGGCGTTGGCCTAATAGCCCAGGTTTGATCCCCCAGTGCCCACTAAAGCAAGCTGCACAGATGTGCACGCATCTGGGGACTGTTTGCAGTAGCTGGAGGCCCTGGCTGGCTGGCTGTCTGTCTGTCTCACTTCCTATCTTCTCTCCCTCTTTCTGTTTGCTAATAATTAAAAAAATTAACAATCAAAAAAAATTTTTACAAGCTGCCAGGGGAAGATGATTGGCGATAACTGGAGTAAACAGACCATTGGCATGAAACATAGTCTGCGGCCATGAATAGGCTGAATGCAGTTCCTACTGGGAGAGAACAGCAAACCAAGTAAGGAGCAATTGTGCAATGAAGGAACCTGGGCCTGGGGGAGTCAATCAACAGCCATTAAATTTGGCCAAATATTCCACTCAGTGAGGGGGAACCTTTGATTGGAAATGGGGATTTAGGGCAAGATGCACCGGATCCCATACTCTTGGGCTCCCAAGAAAAGATGCACTATGCGAATGTCTGA
>PVHP010008776.1:0-52278 GCA_004024765.1 Zapus hudsonius
ACCCTCTTTTCTCTCTCTCTCTCTCTCTCTCTCTCTCTCTCTCTCTCTCTCTCTCTCTCTCTCTCTCTCTCTCTCTGCCTCTCCTCTTGCACTCTATCTGAAATAAATAAATAAATGAAATGTGCGTGTGAGAGACACCTGACAGCTCAGCTCACCAGCCCTGGATCTCACTGAAGCCGCCATAGTGAAACCCCCAGAGTGCTCTCCTGTTTCTATGATAGAAGATGCCATTTTGGATTTTATTCTCACAAATATGAAATCCTCATAATGTTTCTCTTCTTTTCATCTGCCAGGTCTAGATGCAGACAGCTTTGTTCTCAATTTAATTACAAGTCGCTCAATATAAATGGCATTCCTTCACACATTTCTTTTACTTACTCACTACATGAACACTAGGTCCTGATCTAGGTACAGGAGGTTCCCAGATAATTAAGCTGGTGTTCCAGTCCAAGAAAAAGTGGGGGACATCAAATGCGTTCTTAAGTTTGATCATAGAAATTGGCACCTGATGGAGTGACTGCAGACAGGACAAGGTGATTACATAGACGAAACAAGAGTCAGGACCCAAAGTATCCTGCTAAATAATGACCTCAAAAAAAAAAAAAAAGCTTGTACAGCTTGTCCTTCATTACAGGACTTTGTGGGGGTTGGGGAGAGTGCTCAGTGGTTAGGGTGCTTGCCTGTAAAACCTAACAACCCAAGTTTGATTCCCCAGTACCCATGTAAAGCCAGATGCACAAAGTGGTGCATGCATCTGGAGTTCATTTGCAGTGCCTAGAGGCCTTGGCACACCCATTCTCTCTCTCTCTGTCCCTCTCTCTCTCTTCCTCTCACTCTCTGCTTGCAAATAAATAAATAAAACTATATTTTTTAAAGTGCTTGCTGCACAAGGATGAGGACCCGAGTTCATATCCCAGCACCTACGTGAATGCTGGGCATGTTGTCACATGCTCTAATGTCAAAATTTGAGAAGCAGAGGACAGGTGGATTCCCAGGGCCAGCTGGCCAGCTTGACTAGCCAAGATGGTAAGTTCTGAGTTCAGTAAGAGACCCTGTCTCAATAAACAAGGTGTGGAGAGCAGTTGAGGACGACCCCCTAATGTCAATCTCTGGCCTCTACACGCATGCATATATACAGACATGTGCACCCATGTGCACATATGAAAATACATACACATGCATATGCACCACACACACACACACACACACACACATACACACACACCTGTACATGCAAGACAAATGGGGCGAAAGGGAGGAAATTGAAAATCAAAAGACTCTGCGTGTCCTTGTCTGACCTTCATCCTACTGCCAATAAGGGTTTTCTCCAAGCAGTGGGATTGAAATGCAATGTGAGCCTCAGGAACAGGGCAAGGGGGCTGGCAAAGCTATTTGGTAGAGTTGAGTGAACTGACATGGAGATTGCATGCAGTGGCCTTTGACACCTTCTCAAAGGTGTTCTGTTCAAGTGGAAGGGAACACGTTGCTCACGGGGAAACAAGACACCATAAGGAGTCCATGCAGGTGGCAGGCATGCCAACCAAGAGCACCTACCTTGGGGCTTTCTACTGGGCACTTGAAGTCTGCTCCCCAGTATTCAGAGCCCAGGAGAGGGTTTCCCTGTAGAAGCTGAGAAGGGATGATTAAGAGGCAACATAAGTCTTATGGATCCTGTTCCAGCACTACGCTTTGTGAAGGAAGGGAATGAGCTAGATATTCCTTTGCCAACGGTGCTGCCCTCTTCTCACCTGATCCTTCTCCTATTCTCTTTCCTGTCTCCAAATCCATTTCTCTACCTCTTTGATGATTCGAACATCTTCATTGTAATGACAATCTGCAAATGTCTTCCACTGCACTCCTGGGCCACCTGAAGCTTATTTCCCTTGTTATTGACATTCCAGTTCACAGCTGACCTTAACTGTTTGTAACACGAAATATTTGATGGTTCTATGTTTTGTTTTGATGAGGATTAGCTCTTTTGGTTCATTGGGGTTGGAAATAAATCATATCTAACCTCTTTTACACTAAAATTAACTATTCCCTTGGACTGATGATCTGGCCCTTGGTCTCTGAAGAGCCGAGGGCCAGATACACATGATCTCCAATGTTCCTGGAAGCCCAAGTGGTTTGCAGAAGTCACATCTTGGGGGAGTGAAGCTGGTTTTCCCAAGCTCTAGTCAAGACTCTTGGCTTCTCCTAAAAGCAACATAGCTGCATTAGCAAAGTTCAAAGCCAAACAGAAAACAGAACCCTCTCCTCATGTCTGGGTAGCAAGCGTAATGAAAGACCACGGAAACAGGGCACTTTCGTTGTAATATGTCTACTCCCTTTTTACCAACGAGGGTTAACTTTTTCAACACCAGTTGGTCTTTCATATTCACTGAGTCGACCAACCACATATTGAAAATATTCAAGGGGAAAAAAATGCATCTGTACTGAACATGTAGATTTTCATTGTTCTTATTCCCTAAACAATACAGTACAGCAAGTATTTACATAGCATTTGCATTGTATTAGGTATTATATGTAATCTAGAGAAGATTTAAAGTATATAGGGGGATGTGAATAGGTTATATGCAAATACTATGCCATTTTATTGTAACTGATTTGAGCATCCGTAGATTTTGGTCGAAGCAGGGGTCCTGGAACAATCCTCTACGGATACTGAGGGATGACTGTATTATAATTCCCTTTTGGAATGTAATGGCAATACTTCCCCCACCCCACCCCTGGAAATATTGTTTTCCTTGAAGAAGGAAAAGTTGGCGCAATCTAGAAACAAAACAAAACTATATATTTTGAAGGTCTGTGATTGCCATAATTTAAGGCGAAAGCAAGGGTTCTTTTAAAGGGAGTAGGGAAGGCAATCCTCAAAGAAGAGGGAGAGAGAGAGGAGAGGGAAGACGGGGAGAGAGAGGTGATGAGATCAACAGGAGAGGAAGAAATGTCACAGGCAAGAGAGTGAGACAGAGATGCTGTCAGCTGACAAGTCTCTGTCCCATTTCTTAATTTAAGTGCTGACTTAATGAAAACAACAACAAAAACAAAAACAGTGTACACTGTTATTTCTAACGTTGCTCACCACACTTTGGAGGCAAGAATGGCCACATAGTGACTTGACAACTTTCCCCCCCATTTCCTACACCATCTGGATAGTCTCCCAAACTCTGGGACTTCTCCTTAGTAAAGTCTCTGTCTGTCTCTGCAATTTCCTGCTCCTAAATGTGGACCCTGGAATTAAATTGTTTAGCCAATATCTGAGGACCATTAAAATTCTAACAAAATGAAAAACTTGCTTTCCTTCCTGTTTTCCTGAGGGCCGTTACGTCTATTATACATATATGTTTAAGATCTTAGCAGCCACTCTTCACCTTACTCAGCCGACATGGTGCTTGATTCAACACTATCTTCATCACAATCCTTTCCTGTGGAAGAAGAAGCTCCTCGTAGCTCCTCTAACTCCCACGGAACATTATCCCGATTGCCTCTTCATGGCGTCATCATTTAGTCTTGACGTTACAGGCCTCTCCCCATAAACTAGCTTCACATTCCAGCCAGATGTCTTAACTCCAGCCATGCTGGTCTTCTGAAGACATCTGCCCATTTCTGCCTGAAGCCTCTCTTCAAGCTGTAGCCTCCACCTTGAATGACACATTCCCTCTTTCCATGTATTTAAATGCTTCCAACTTTTCATTTTCTAGTTCAATACCTGTCTCATCTATGAAGCCTCTGGAGGCTACTCAAGTCCCTCCTCAGAGCACATCTCTTAAGCTTTTAAGTTTTCACCATTGTAATCTTTTCCCTATGTTCTCACAACCTTAAGTGTGATAGATACTTCCTACCTTCAAGGCACCTCAGAATCTAGGTAACATATCTTTGTATTAAACTCTTCATTCAATCACTGGTTGTTTCCTGTCTCTTGATTGGACCTTGACTTATATAGAAGGAATCCACTTAAGGGCATAGATTAACATAATGTAGGATAGTATCATGAAGAACAAACTAAATCCAGTAATATTTCTAATTATAGAACACATTCATGGGCATAATGGGCCAATAAAAATACAAAAAAAATGTTCAGGATATAGTTTTAAATGCAAGAATTTACAAGGTTCTGACTATGAGACACACTTTACATATGAAAACACACACAGTTTGAAAGTAAATAGTTGAAAAAAAGGACGTATAATGAAAGCCATACGCACAGAAAAGATGAAGTGACTATATTAATAAAGGATAAAACAGATTACAAGGCAGAGGGGATGACCAAAGATGAGTATAGAAATGTATTTTATCATGATTAAAGAATGGATCTATCAGGAATACACAGAGGATGTGAATAACCCCATTATTCTCAGTTAACATATCTTTTTTGGAATGCAGGTGTATCATGTGTGTGTGTGTGTGTGTGTGTGTGTGTGTGTGTGTGTGTGTGTGTGTGTGTTCATCTACATGGGTGTGGGTGTGTCAGGTATTGGTCCTAGGCTTCCACCTTGTTGGAAGCCGGATCTCTTATTGTTCACTGCTCTAGCTAGCTACAGCTGATTCGTGGGCTTCTAATAAATAGTCTCTCTGCCTTCCATCTTGCCATAGGCATCCTGGGCTTACAGATACCCCCCCCCTAGCTTTATTATGTGAGGTCATGGGACCTAAATTAAGGCACTTGTGCTTCTGCAGCAAGCACCTTATCCACTGAGCCATCTCCTCAACCTCTGAATAGATATTTCTAGACATTTATAATATCCTGCATCCAATAATTTCTCAAGTACATCAGTATGTTCACCCACATACAACATGTGCTTGGCCTTAAAACAAATTCAAAAGAACTAAAAGAATTGGAAACAATGGTAACAAAAATGATTTCAAGAACTGACATGAAATTGGAACTTATAGCCTCCGGAAGTCAAACAATAACAATCATATATAAACAATAACAATCGTCAGGGTTAGTAAGCCCCTCTTGTCCCCATGGGAAATTCACTCCCAAGAACATTGCTTTGGATGTTCAGAATACCATGGATATAGGATTAAAAAGAAGATCAAAAAACTTTCATCTGGGGAACATTAGTGACTTACAAAGAAACTTGTCCAACTGGCATCAGACTCATTGATAGTAGTGCCAGATGTGGCGAGGGCGGGGGAATGTCATCAAAACTTCCTTTCCCCAGCTTGCCATCTTGGAGAGGTAACTGAAGATATTTTAGACATGCAAAAACTGAAACATTATAATGTTTGAGAGAATTATTAGAAGGTATGATTCAACCAAACAAGTAAGTCAAGAAAAAAAAATAAGACAAGGATTCCAGAAAACACACCAAGAGAGAGCCGGAAGCAACATATATGAACATCTGGGCCATCTCCCAGAAAGTTTGTTACCGTTGGAATCTGGAATGTCCCTCAATGGTTTTTAGGTTGAAGTCTTAAGTCCTTAATTATCACAGTGGGGGCTTAGGGACATGAATGGATCGTGTGGGCTCTGACCTTAGCAGTGCATTAATCTATTGATAGGTTCATAACTACATAGAAACTCAGGAAGTGATGGAAACATAAGAGATGAGATCTAGGTAAAGGGAGTGAAGGTGTGTGGTGTCTTTGAAAACTATGTCTTGTCTCCAAGCTTCTCTCTCTCTCTCTCTCTCTCTCTCTCTCTCTCTTTCTCTCTCTCTCTCTTCTCTTTCCTCTTTCTTCTTCCTCTCCTCTCCTTTCTTCTTTTCTTTTTCTCTCTCTTTCTCCCTTCCTTCCTTCTTCCTTCTCTCCTTTCCTCCCTCCCTCCCTCCCTCCCTCCCTCCCTTCCTTCCTTCCTTCCTTCCTTCCTTCCTTTTCTTCTTTTCTGGGAACCATGAGGCAAGCAGCCTTCTCTCCACTGGTTCCCATGACTGTGATATTTTGTCTCACTTGAGATCCAAAGCAACAGAGCCATCAGCAGCCAGACATGAACCAAACTGTCAGAAATCATAAACCAAAATAAACCCTTAAATTGATCTTCTCAGGTATCATGCCACAGTGACAAATAGTGAATAACCAAAGGTCATACTGAAGCATGAGAGGAAAGAACCTTGGAAAATTAGAGCCACTCAATATGAATCCACAGACAGAAAACTTAAGTATATAGACAATGAAGCCCAAGACAGAGGCAAATGCCAGATCCAGGGGAGATACAGGGTGAAACAGAAAGCAAGCATGACTGGGATGGAGTATTTACTTATTTTATGCAACATTTTCATGTGTACAACAAAGAAACTGAAATTATTTTAGTTAAACAAATATGTAGAAGGAAAGAGTAGAGGTTAGAGAAGACCTAAATTTTTACCTATTATGGCAAAAAAATATATAACCATGCATTGCTTGATGATGGGGACACATTTCTAGAAATACATCATTAAGTGGTTTCATCATGCTAGCATCATAGAGGGTACTTATGCACACCTGGATGTTGGAGGTCAATCACTCAACATGTCTCATAATCCAATCAGCAGACAAGGTGGACACAGGATGTAGAGGTTGCTCCTAGCCTAACGTGGCTTACTAGTCATATCTAATATATATATATATATATATATATATATATATATATATATATATATATATATATATATATTATATATATATATACATGAATATGTATATATATATTAGATATATATGTATATATATAAGCAGTACCCTCTAAAACAAAACTCTACTGTTCTAAATACATAAACCAGTAACATAGCCATTTATTATAATTCATGAGATTATGTACTGGATATAAGAGCAGGAGCTATGTCTTTATATGACTGGCAGCATAGTGATTTTCCATCAGTATCACCACAAACATACAAAGAATGCATTGTGCTATGATTTTACAATGGCTACAACATCACTAGGCAATGGGAATTTTTCAGTCCATTATACGCTTATGGGATCATCACCGTATATGTCATCAGTCCACTGTTGACTGAAATGGTCACTGTAGAATCCAATATTACAAAAATGTATTGGTCAAGAAAGAAGTATATTAGGACTGTAGAGGTTGCTCAGTGGTTAAGAACATTTCCTGTCCAAGCATGTGGGCCTGAGGAGGCCTGAGAGACCATTCACATTCCATCTTCAGGATCCATATAGCATGGCCAGGGCTGAGTTTGCACATATTTGTAACCTCAGTCCTTTGGGGAGCAGAGACTATAAAATTGCCAGAGTTCAAAAAAAACATACACACACACACACACACACACACACACACACACACACACACACACACACACATACACCAGCTAGCTCCAGGATCAGGAAGAGATTCCAACTCAAATAAGAACAGATACATGATAAAGGGACATCTGACATTCCCCTCAGGCCACCACAGGCCAGTGGCCCCTGTGACTGGCAAGAGCATGGGGTGCCCTGTGAGCTCAAAATGTGTATACACCACACATACCACACCACATTACACAGACACACGTGAAAGGAAAAGGAATCGTATTATTCAGATAAAGAAGCTGATAGTACACAGTGAGACTATCTTGCAAGCAGTATCATCTGTTATTAGAAACCTGAGGTTAAACATCAAGAAAAGCATGAGAAGAGTAGTGAGCATTTAGTTTTTGAACAGACGATTCAGGATGAGAAATAAAACGATTCTGCTTTATTATAAGCTTTTTAGTGCTACATTCCTTTTAAAATAATATACATGTATTGCTTCTTCAAAAATAAAACCTTACAAATAAAACAACTGTATTATGGAATAAACTATAAACATTAAAATGTTGAGGTGTTTTAAAGAAGGAAATAAAAAGTAATTATAAGTATTGTGACTATTTATCTTAAGGGACAAACTATGTGTTGTAAGAGACATATTAAGATCCTTCTATACTATTAGTGGAATTAAAAAGAATAATTTAAAAATTATAGTCATGCTTAAAAGCAAGGACATGTTCCATAAACAAATGCAAAACCAGGAAAGTCTCTCCAAAAAGAAATATTTAAAAAGAGAGAAATTGATGGGCAAGCAGAATATTAAGTGAAAAGCTAAGTATTTAATACATAACACCCCATGCGAAGTATTGTGGTTTGAACATAAAATGTACCCTTGGTCCCCAATAGTTGCACCTTTTAGAAAGGCTGTGGCACCTTTAGGAGGTGGAGGCTTGTTATAGGAAAAGAGTCCCTGGGGGCTGGCCTTGAGGTTTTGAAGCCTGGTTACACACCTCCTGTTCATTCTCTTCTTCCTACCTGCTGAGATGACCAGCCAGCTTCCCATCCAACTGCCATCATTCCCCACTCCCTTAAAAATGTAAAGAAGCTTCCCTTCGAAACTGTAAGCTGGAAATAAACATTTTCCTTCTTTAGATTGCTTCTAGTCAGGTATTTGCTCGCAGATATGAGAAAATAACTGATACAAGAAGCTAGAAGGCACCAAGCATGGTGGTGCATACCTTTAATCCCAGCACTCAGGAGGGAGGCAGAGGTAGGAAGATCACTGTTTTCAAGGCCAGCCTGAGACCACATAGTAAATTCCAAGTCAGCCTGGGCTAAAGTGAGACTCTACCTCAAAAAAAAGAGAGAGAGAGAAGCTAGAAGTCAAAATAATATTTCACACTCTTTAACAACTGCCAAAAATATATTTCCATCCATTAACACAAGATTACAACCAAAAAGAAGTCATCCATCCACCACCAAGGGTAAGTAAGTAATGAGTGTTCTATGTTATAGTAGGACCCCAGTCTATACCACATTTTGGGGAAAGCCTTGAATTGCATCATTCATAGGGTGATGCGCACACAATGAAACAGAACTGTATCCTTTGGTCAGAGACTGATGGTAGAGCTTGGAAAGGAGCAACTGTGAAATCACTCCCATACCAAAGACATCAAGACCCACCAAAATGAAAGAATGAGTTCCCAAACAAAATGGTTAAGTATACATTCAAAAATCTATATCAGGGTTGGAGAGATTGCACAGTGGTTAAAGTGCTTGCCTGAAAAGCCTGAAGACCAAGGTCCAATTCCTCAGTACCCATGTAAAGCCAGATACACAAAGGAGCACAAGCATCTAGAGTTCACTCGAAGTGGCTGAAGGCTCTGGTATGCCCATTCCCCACCCACTCCTTGCATATATATATACATATATATATATATGTATATGTATGTATGTATATATACATATATATAATCCTATCAAGGAGAAAATCTTAATAAAGCAAAAACCTGAAAAAAACAAGAGATACCTGATCACTATTAACAAACCCTAAGTAGTTTTTCATATCCACAATGAAATAAAAGATCATCTATAAAGTAAAACCAAGAATTAAGAAAAAATACTCTTTAAAATTCAAGTTATTTATGAAATTTACATGTTCATACAATCAAAAAGGCAGATGAGCTAATAGAGAGACCCCCCCAAAAAAATCACTCCTACTTCACCCTCAGCAAAAATTATTTTATCTTTGCCAGGCGTGGCGGTGCACACCTTTAATCCCAGCACTCGGGAGGCAGAGGTGGGAGGATCACCATGAGTTCAAGGCCACCCTGAGACTACATAGTGAATTCCAGGTCAGCCTGGACTAGAGTGAGACCCTACCTCGAAAAACCAAAAAAAAAAAAATTATTTTATCTTTATTATTTTTATCTACATTTTTTACATGGGAACTGGGGATTAAACTCAGGCCCTCATGCTCGCAAGGCAAGTACTTTAATGACTGAGCTATCACTTTTGCTATAGCCACACAAAAGCTATTTTTAAAAGATACCAATCTGGGGAAAGGGAAGAAGAAAAATTAACAACATGGAGAAATTTTGGGTCATCCTAACTTGCATTTCTACATGCTAGCAGTTTTGTAAACACATATTAGATGTAATGTTGAGGCAAGAAGGAGATAGTTACTTAGAATTTTCCAGAACTAAAGAAAGTCATAATTCCGAAACTAAAAATTCCCATCAAGTGCTATGACAATCAAAGTTTGAAAACCCCATACCTCCATACATCAGAGCACATATGTACAATATAATAATTAAAGAAAATTTCATAGAATTAGAGAAAGAGGCAAACTGTAAGAGAATGATAAACATATTGACAGCAGACTTCTGCTTCACAACAATGGTTATAAGAAGTCTATGGAATAATTTTCAAAATGCCCAGGAAAAATGTATAGTACCTTTCCACAAGTTAGTATCAGAAAATTATTAGCCACAAGTCCTTACATGGCAAATAAAACAAGCAAAAAAAATTAGTAGATATATTCTATAATGACAAAGAAAAAAACCTTAAAAGAGGAAAATCTAAGTGAAAAAATTGTAAAACATGCCAACAGATATAAATAAGCATTGATTACAAATAATGATACAAATAACTGACATCTGTGATAACAAGGTGGACCTCTCACACCAGGTAATCCTAACACAGGCTTGATGGATGTTGAATGTGAAGAAAGCTAATGTATCCATCTGGAGAATAGGATACTGATGAGCTTCAAGCTTTGACATAGAGCAAACTCAACTGTATATACTGTAACCCCAAGAAAAGTCTTTAGAAGAACACAGCGTAAGTTTCAAATGAACAGAAGAAAAAGGCATTTAAAATTCAACCTTGTACAAAACGCTAAAAAATAAAAGCATGGCAAATAGGAAATAAGAGATAGAGTATCAGGAAAAATATTTTAATCGGGCATGGTGGTGAACACCTTTAATCCCAGTACTCAGCAGGCAGAGGTAGGAGGATTGTCGTGAGTTTGAGGCCATACTGAGACTATGTAGTGAATTCCAGGTCAACCTGGGCTGGAGTTCAAAACACAAAAAAAGAAGGAGGAGGAGGAGGAGGAATATTTTAAAATGTAAATAAACATGCTAATTATATTTTTAAAAAGAAACCATGTTGGGGGGTCTCTGAGGTAAGATTGAACTATCAAGAAATGTGGCTGAAACAAAGGGAAACTGAGGAATTCCTGGTTGGAAAGGCCCTATTATCTTAACGCAATAAGGAGAATTAAGAAATAGGAGTAAGGTTAAGATTGAGACTTCACAGGCTAGCATTCCCTCATTAAAGAGTTTGGGTAGTAACTGAAATAAAGGACAATCTATTTAAAAATAACATAAAAGCAGTCAGATGTGGTGACACATTCCCATAATCACAGCACTCAGAACACTGAGGCAGGAGGATGATGAGTTTAGGGCCAGCCTGAGCTACATTAGAATTCCAAGCTAAGCTAAGCAACTTAGCAAAATCCTGTCTCAAAAAAAAAAGAGTACTAAAATATAAAGACACAGAAACAAATGAACACATTGTCAAGAGAAATATCTGGGGCTGGAGAGATGGCTCAGTGGTTAAGGCACTTGCCTCCAGTGCCTAAGGCCCCGGGTTCAATTCTCCAGGACCCATATAAGCCAGATATAAGCCAGACCCACAAGGTGGTGGCCCTGGTATGCTCTCTCTATCTATCTATCTATCTATCTATCTCTCTATCTCTGCTTGAAAATGAATAAATAAAGTATTTTTTTAAAAAAAGAAATATCTGACTGGTCAGTTAAGAAAGAGATTGGTCATTAGGACTCTAGCATCAGGTCCCCAGCTCTTATTCAAATGTCATGCCAGGACTGGGGCAGGGGGTGTGTCACCTGCAAAAAAGGGAGAATTCCCTTAAGCATGCCTCCCAGACCTGTCCCTCTAAATAGCCAGAGCCCAAAATCGAGGGTCACTGAGCAGTATGAAGGAGTGTCATTTACGGTTGAGAAAAGAGCAAGACTGAGAATTCACTCGCAACTAAACACCTTTAGCAGTAAGTAGAATTAGTAGTGAAGGGTGTTCCGTTTTCTCCAGCCAGTCAAGGGAGTGGATAACATTGAACACTGGGCATCTGACAAGTTGGTAAGAGACATCACCATGGGGTTCTGCCTCCATAGGGTGATAAGCAGACTCCAGAGATGCAGATGGGAGAACAGACTGGGTCAAGTAATAAGAGTCCCTCTGCGGGTTAGTGAGAGCAGGCTTTGTGCAAAGGACAGTGAGAGATGGTAGCTAGAAACAGGAAGGCCACTTCGGGAATACCCAAAGGAGGAGCCATTCTGGGAGTTACCGGAAGCAAAGGTTGTCAGGCTGGAATAAAATAAGAGAGTTGGAGCACTGGCAACCGAAGGACTATAGGTCATCAGTGGCAGCAGGAGCCCAGGAGTTATCTGCAAGATAAAGATGATGGAATGAGAGATCGTGGAGTGGTGAGAAGAACCCTGACCCAGACTCACTACCAGGTCCCAAGACATGTTATTAAGATTTACTTGACCTGCTTAAAGCTGAGTGATGGGCCCGACCACTTTCAGAATAAAATTCAAACTCCTAGGAACTGTGACCTTCAGAATTCTTCATCTTCATCTCATCACAAGCAGCCCGCCAGGCCTCTCCCTCTGCTTTGAGGTGCTTTCTTCCATCCACCTGCTCACATTGATGTCTTGACCTAGAAGTTTCTTTCCCTACGTCTTTACTCAACTATTATTTAGTCTTCTGAGGTAAGTCCAAGAATTCTCTTCTCCAGAAATCCTCCCTGAGTTCCCAGCCTGAGTAGCATATTCGTCCTGCACTCTGGGAACCTCCTCACCACAGCACTGGGGAGTTTCTAGAGGGCGGACACTATATCTTACATACTTAGTGTCCCAATAATTCCTGGATGAAATTATTGGATAATACTTGAATTATACATAACACCCTCTCGGTTTTAATTTTTTTAGTTCTATACATAAATTTCAAAGGGTTTGGAAGAAATTGTGTTAATCACATTCCATCAAGATGAGAATTCAAAGAGACAACAGAGAAGACCATCAAGTGTCTCTAAGTGACATTCAGTAAAACAGAAAATCAATATGGTGTCACGCAAGTACTTAGGAGGGAGTGAGCAGAGGGATTGTAGGCTGCTGGGAAGGACATTTACATTTGCAAGATGAAACTGTGATGAAACGAGCCCGAGGAAAACTCACTAGATAAGCTTGTCCCAGGCATGTGATTCCAAGTTACACGGATAAGAGATGAGAAACTGAGAGGCCACCAACATTTGGCTGTCCACCAAACATTACCTCATGTCATCTGCACACTAGATCTCTGAGATGGAAATTTACATTTCCATTTTACTGGAAACCCAGCAAGAGTTTTGGTGGAAAGCCATGACAATTCTGTAGAAATTCCTTCCTGGGAATAGTGACACCAACTGATTAAGTGTGGGTTTCTCTTTTTTTTAATTTTTCCATTTTAATATTTTCATAGACACATATAAAGTATTTTGATCTTATTCAGCCCAATTACCTTCTCTACCCTCTCTCCCTCCCACTAACACCTTCCTTCTTCCTCCTTAATCCTCATCTTACTTTTATGCCTTTTTTTTTCTCACCCCATGAGTTAATTTGGATGATTCACATGATCCCAAGTGCAGGATTGTTTGCCCTTGAATGGGTGACGTACCAGTGGCTATACCTCTAATGAGCCTGACTCCCCTTTCCCAGCAACCATTAGCTGCCAATAGTCCCTCAGGGACCTGTGAAGTCTCAGGCATTCTCCCTTCTAAGGTGAGGTATTGACAAGCTCCGTCAGCTTCTGTGAATTCATGAGTGTCACAGCCATGTTACTGAGTCCTCAACTTGGAATTTCCTTTCCCTGTGTCTTTTCCCAGCTGACTCAGAAGCCAGCATGACGCAGCCCTCCTCCTCATCCCCCCCACTCCTAGATGCTTTCCACCCCCTCTCCCACAAGGTTCCCTGACCCTGGGGAGTGGTTTCGATGTCCTGTTTGAGGCTGAGCACTCGGTCATCCCTTATTCTTGGTCATTTTACCAACTGTGCGTGAACTGCTATGTCAGCTTCTTGAACAGAAAATTTATTCAAAGCCCGACATGGGCAAAGGCCCTGCTCTTTGGTTCCTGCTTTGCCTACAACATTTAAACACATGTTTTAGATTTGTTAAGCCTCAGTATGTATCAGCTGAATAAATGAGTGAGTGAATGAATGAATGAATAAGTGAATTGGTACATAAGGGAAAGCTGAACGTATTAAGCCTATAGATCATCCCCTCTAAGTACTTAACGTACATTACCTTATTTAACCCTCACAATGTCCATGATTACCCTTCAGTTTCCATGTGATTAAAGTGAGGCTAAGAAGGTTTTAAAAACTGACCCAAGGTCAGACAGCTTGTAAATGACAGAGCAAAAGTTTCCACAGACCTTTCTGGCTTGTGGTCTGTTCTGCCAACCACTCCTTATATTGTCTCTCACTCAAAGGGCTCCTCTGAATTAATGGATTTCTCTGGAAACTTTGTCTTTCCCATATGAAGATAGATGGTCCCTGATGTCTCAACGCTATGAAAAAATAAATAAATAAAGCACACAACATGGGGTGTTGTGGGTGATTAGTTCAAAATATAGCCAACCTGAAAATACATTGGCTTCACTTTGAGATGTTTGTCCAACAGGAGGGGACCAACTTTAATTCGTGTAACGGGACAATAGGAATTAAATTGGCTTGGTCACAAGATTTTTCCGGGATGACAGCGATGGTGTGACTGTCTGACTTCAAAGATCTGGAAAGATGTTCCTGCTAACACTGGAGAATAGAAACCTGTTTTTCATCAACTAGGCTGGCCTGACAAATTAAGTCTGTGGAGTCATTAGATTAAGATAAGAGCTTATCTCCTGGGCTGACATTTATTCCGAGGTTTTATACTGCTCAGCTAGTAATTAGTGCTGTTGAATTTTTAACACTGTTTTGTCCAGTCATTCAGAAATTCTGAAGGTACATTTGCATCTCCTGTGTATGTTTTTGGTTATTGAAAATAGAAGAGGAATGCAAGTGAGTTACTTTAGAAGGTTTGAATAATTCTTCCAAAAGTTATTTTGTGGCGAAACATGCAGTTTAATGACTTATTTGTAGAAGAAGGGAGAAGTTCTTCCAAACTGATCAATGTTGAATACGAAGTTGCCTTTGCTGTGGGATCTAGAATGTATTTTAAGGCACACGTATTAGAGGTTTGTTATGTTCCAGCAGAATCATTACAGCCACGATCACATGCAGTAATGGTTTCCTGCTGTTTCCCACCCCCAGTTCGGCAAACTTACTAGAGACTCAGGCTCAAAGTTACGTTTGTGAATGTGTATGTGTATGTTTATGTGATAGTTTCTTTCCTATGGCTGATTAGACGGTGAAAAGTCTATTTTTGCAGTTTCCTTGAAGTTGTAATAACAACTTGATTGCTAAAGAATCAACTAATATGTTAAGCTAAGCCTGTACATGGGCCCTGACAGTATGTCAAACAGACAATACTCACTTTTTAAGACGCCTGGTTTGCAACATGCCAATTTCAGTGTTGCAACACTAATTAGTACTCAGATGAGTAAGGACCCCTATTTTAAGAGCGCTTTTCACGTGGTTAAAGTATATCCTTTTAGAATTACCATCCCCTCATTTGTTTTGTCTGCATTGTGGACATCTCTCATCACTCAACATAGTGCATTTTAAGAAAATGTAGCAGAGATAGTTTTGCTGGGAGAAGGAAAAAGATTTAATTCTACCCATGTACCTTAAAGTCCTTCATAGAGAAGCATTAAAGAAACCCTACTGACTTAATAAATTCAGTTTGAAGGTAGGTTCTCATTCATTACAAGCTCACCCTCTTGGTTTTGCAGTTAGAGGGCCAAGGACAGAGCCTCTCACTGACCAGCCTGTAACAGTGGATGTAGAACCTGTCACCAGGTAAACACACTGCCTGAGGTGAACTCCCCACTAGATATTTGCCATTCTTCCTGCTTGTCACGACATAGCCCATGTAAATTCCCTTTCACCATTGGCCTCTCTGGTGAAAAGAGCAGGCTCCCTTAACTAGAAAATAAGTGGTTCAGGTCATGTATAACTATGCCTTCCAGGTTTCCAGATCTCAGATTCAACCATCTGACCCCCACCCGGATATAAGAAGTGGACAGCAAAAATAATAATAAAAGGATGTACCAGTAGGTTTAGATTCTTCTAAGAGATTCTAGAATTACGTTTGAAGGTCTGAAACTGTGTCATTCTACTTTGTCATAGATTAGTTAGTGGCCAGTGTTTATTTGTTGAATGAAGAATGAATGGATGAGTGAGTGAATGAATGAATGAATGAAGAAGGGGCAAAGTGTACTGGGATTAAGTCAAACCAATGAGTTCACTGTACCTCATATTTACTCTGTGATCTTGAAAAAATAGTCAAGCCTATTTTTCTCTCTAAACACACTTCATCAACACATCAAGCATAACCAGCTCCTGGGGTGCTTGGCAAGACAGACAAAGAGCTACGTAAGTATATATTAGGTGCTCAAAAAAAAAATCCGTTTCATTGCTTTTACCTGATAGCTTTTATTTGTTTTTGCTTTCCTTTCATTCTCCAGTTCCACATGCATTAGGCTGTAAGCAGATCACCATCCAGCTATCACCAACCACGACCAACACATTCGGTGTGTGTGATGATTACCTTTTCCTGGGAATTGTAAAAGGAAGAATAAGAACAAAAAGCTTCCACTCCAACTCCCCCTGTGTGATCCGGCCAGGGCAAGGTAGGCGCCTCGGTGTGTTTACAACACTCCATCTCCATCTCCTCGGCCTTCCTTAACTCATCCACCCCCGCCCCCACCACCCCACCCCCAGCTTTCTGAAGAGCAACATGTAATTAGAGCACTAACGAGGTCATTTAGCAGAAACCATGGGTAGGGAGTAATGAATGTGCCATCAGGCTCGGAGAACAGCTTGGGCACAGATCCAAAGCCTCCATGTTCAACTCTGATGAGCCGACCTAAACTTGGAAAACAGAGCTTGGAAAAAGGTTAATAATAGGACAGCACAAATGAACGCCTCCTCTCCGGAGATCCCCAAAGCACAGTTCTGAGCAGAGCCCGCCAGAGCTGGTCCAGGCAGATAGCGGCTTGGTGCAGTGAGAGAGGCGATGTGTGGGCTTTAGGGTCATTCGTGGGGATCAACCAACTCAGAGCTCAACCCCATTTTACAGATGAATTTAGAGCGCTTCAGCATACTACAACGGCTCCACTAGCCAATTAGAAGAAGACCCAGCTGACGGCCAAGGGCTCCCATGACCCTAAGGACCATGTCTGAGCTCTAGCCCATGTTACTGTCCTTGCGCCTCTGAGGATGCCATCACCTCGGAGATCCTCTTGACAATGGACAGGGAGAACTTAGGTGAATCCAGTTTTACTTGGCCCACTTCCAGAGCAATTGGGTTCTAGAACAATAAGCCAATCAATCATTCTAGCAGTACACGTTTGGAATTGGCATGGTGCACACGCTACAGCTTTGGATTTCACAGAAGAGCAAGCGAAGAAAGGAGAGAACGCGAAAGAGACCAAAGGCCTCCAAACCCCTGGCCACTCTGATTCCCAAGCTGGAGCTGCCCCAGCCCTCCCACCTCACCCCCTCCACTCAGAACAGCTGCCCAAAGCAAACAAGTGCCAAGTGCTTCTGGGAAATGGGATAAAGGCTGGACAAGAAGCTCTGTCACTCTTCCTTCTTCACGGCGTTCAGATGTTGCTGGGACGAAGAAAATAGATATTAATGCAAAAGCATTTTGTCATTGTGCTTTTGATCCAGTTATCAAACATTCAAAAACAACCACTGTGGAGCTTGGAAATGGCTCGGTGAGGGAAGTTCTTTCTGTGAAAGCTCAACAGACCTGAGTTCAGACCTGCAACAAGCACCCATGTCAAAGGCAGGTAAAACACAGGTAGCCCACCTGTAAACCCAGTGCTGGAGGCAGAGACAGGCAGTCCCCTGTCATTGGCTCGCTACTCTGACCAAATCAGTGAGTTCTCGGTTCAGTGAGTGACACTGTCTCAAAGAATAAGGGGTGGGGGGGGGAACCAGCTCCCAATCTGCCTCTAGCCTCGGTGCTGAGCACGTAGGTATGAACACGCAAACACATATGCACCACACACACATTCACATGCAAAAAATAAATTAAGTTAAAAAACAACTATAATCGTATGAAAGGATCAACAGAAAATTTTAACAATAAACCATAACAACAAAGGAATATCTACGGTCAAAAAATGTAGAAAAACAGTTCTTCCTCTCCCCTTCCCCATATTAGACATGTATCCTTATATATTCCTGGGTTTCAAAAAATATTTTATCTGTTTGTTTATTTGAGCAAGACAGACAGACACAGACAAAGAATATGGGTGCCCAGGGTCTCCTACGGCTGCAAATGAACTCCAGACACATGCACCACTTTGTGCATCCGGATTTACATGAGTCTGAGCTATCAAGCTTTGTAAGCAAGTACCTTTAACTGCCGAGTCATCTCTCCAGCCCCTATATCTAATTTTCATAACATCATTTTTTAAAAACCTAAATGTTCCTAAATGTCGCCAGGCACGGTGGTTCATACCCTTAGTCCCAGCAACTCAGGAGGCTGAGGAAGGAATATTGCTGTGAGTTCAAGGCCAGCCTGGGCTACAGTGGAAGTTCAGGGTCAACCAGAGCTAGAGTAAAACACTGTGTTAAAAAACAATTAAATACTCCTATGTAGAAAAAATTAAGAACTCTAAGTCTCTGTCAAAGCTTCAGGTATTAAAATCCGCAGGGTGGATTGTTCTAAGGAGCACTTTCGCAAGCATCTCTTAAAGTCTTCACTGGTTTACACAGGGCTGCAAAGCACTTGGGGATAAACAAAAGTCTGAAGCAGACACTCTGTCTTGAAAGCCTACCATTGGTTTGAGCCAGTCCCACATACTGATGGGCGAACATCCACAAAGGGACACGGAAAATGCTAGGCGTTTCTTCCTAGGAAAGGTTTTCCTTTCATTTAAGTGATAGCTGCGGAGTGAGCCTTGGAACCAGAAGGGCTTCCTGACTCATTTGACTTGTGTAGTCCCACTAGAGAGGGGCTTCATCTGGGGACACCCACCCCGCACACCTGGGCTTCCCCAAAAGCCACCCAGGAGTGGGCATCCTGTATTCCCACAGCCTCCTACATGCCCTCTCTGCTGTCCCAGAGCTGCCTGACTGATGGGGGTAGGTCTCAGCGGTGTCATGCAAGGCCAAAAATAATGCCAGGGTGACACCACACCTCAGGGTGGCGCCTAGAGGGGCTGTTCTTGCTCCCTTCACATCAGCTTCCTTGTTTGACTTTGAGAACAATGTCAGGATAACAGAAAGCTCTTCAAAGGTCTAGACTATCAACCATTTTTAAGTCTAAGCATAAAATAGTGCAGAGCAAGTGTTCTGTTTGTGGCCAGTTGTTAAAACTTAAAACTTGGGCTAGAGAGATGGTTTAGCAGTTAAGGCACTTGCTTGCAAAGCCTAACAACTGAGGTTCGATCCGCCACTACCTACATAAAGCCAGATGCACTGTGTCACATGTGTCTGGAGTTCATTTTCGACGGCTGCCCATTCTCTCTCTCCCTCCATCCTCTCCCTCCCCTCTATCTCTCTCCGCTTGCAAAAAAATAAATAAAATATTTTAAAGCCATAAAAAAAGAACTTACCAAGAAACTTCCTACGCCCCACCCCTCCTCACTGTGGGAAGAGCCAGTTGGAACCTGATTGAGTTCAGGTGTCACAGGAAGGAGTGTAGTGTGCTAGATTTGAACCCAGACCTGGAAGATTTGGAACCGGGTTCAAATTCTACCTTGGGAATTCCATAATTGCGTGGCCTTAAGCAAATCATTTCTATGAACCCCAGCCTTTTCTCAGGAACAATAGAGACGCTGTTGACCCACAGCATAGAAGGTAACTGTGAAACTAAGTGACACAGAAAAATGTCATATCACACCTGTCACAGTCAGATTCTCGCTGCTGCACGAAGAACCTGACCAAAAGCAGCTTGTAGAGGGTGATTTTGGCTTACAGACTCGAGAGGAAGTTCCATGATGGCAGGGAAAACGATGGCATGAGCAGAGGGTGGACATCACCTCCTGACCAACATCAGGTGGGCAACAGCAGCAGGAGAGTGTGCCCCACACTGGCAAGGGGAAGCTGGCTATGACCCCCATAAGCCCGCCCTCAACAACACAGCTCCAACAAGGTTCCAATTCCCAAATTACCACCAGCTGAGGTCCCAGCACTCAGAGCACATGTTCATGGGGACACCTGGATCAGACCACCACAATACCTGACACACAGTAGGTGCTCAAGAGATTTCTGTTACATTTCAGAGCAAAGGTCTAATACTCTCCCTCAGGAGGGAAAAAAAAACAAAACGAGCCACTGCCAGGACGCACCAGCTGGTTCTAGGAACGGATGTAGCCACATCAGGGGAAAGAGACACCCCTCCTCAGAGTCAAATGTACTTTATGGGTATAGCAATTTGCATCTTGTCAAATGTTCCCTAACATTTTGCAAAAATTCCCCAAATGTCAAATTAGTGAGTAATCTGTACAGTACTGCAATCTCGTTATCCTCTGACTGACTCACAGCATATTTTGGGTGTCCTAGACTCCAGTTCAAGTAAATGTTAGTAAATAAGGAAAATCGTATCTCCCCTCACTAGCTCCCCGGAGCAGTACCCCCCTCCACCTCAAAGAGAGAATATAAACCTCAAGGCCATAGAACCACACGGTGGATGAGGCTGGCCCTCTCAAATGCATCCTGACACAAATCATGGAGCCCTCAGGCAGGCCAGAGGCAGGGGCAGGAGGGCAGGAGCAGAGCTCTGTGTCTACTCCTACTAGCCACTGGCTCTATAGAGCTTTCTTGTTTAGTCTTCCCCAAAGTCCTTTTGATTTATTTATTTATTTAGCAAATCATGAAATTGGACTCGCTTTATACATATGACTTTGTAGACAAATCTCTAGGCAAATGAGTGATAAATGCATCTCCAACCCTCCTAACCACTCAGTGAGGCAGCCCCATGACTGTCCCCCTTTCATGAGTGAAGTAGCTTGCGTAAGGCCACATGGTTAATAAAGGGTAGAGTTAAGAAAGGGTTTCAGCAATCTGACTGCATTAAATACTGCCTTGGGAGGTAGGTGCCGTAATCATCCCCATTTTACAGATGTGGAAACTGAGGTTCCAAGCTGTTAAGTAACATTCTCCAAGACCCCACAGGGCTGCGGCGTTGTGACAGAGCTGGGTTTTACCATGATATCTGTCTCTCTTTAGGATCCTGCACTAGACTGCAGGGTTACAGCTTTTGAAAAGACTATCTTCAGCAATGTCTAGTTTTGCTGGCACTGTGCGGCAAGAGAAGTGGAGAGCGCCATAAGCAGGAGACATCAAAGGACTCCACTGTCCCGCACCCAAGGCCTCACAGGGGACTCCAAATGGAATAGGAGACTTCTCCAAAGAGGCCTGAGAAACGCTGCCCTGCGGTTTTCATTTTTGCTTGCCTGAGTGGAAGAAAACTGAGCCAAACCCCAGTGGCCAGAGCTGCGAGAAGTGGAACCTGCTTTCTCTGTGGTGTTTGTTCTCCCCCTGCTAACTTTCCAGAAACGAAGATGAGCAGCCAGCAGCTGAAGTGGGAGGGGACGGTGAGGATGGAAGCAGGTGGCACCCCAGGAAAATGATGCCAACTCAGCCCAAGTCTCTCAAGAGGATGTCCATCACCCTTGCACCCATGCTGCAGACCACCGAAGCGTCTCCCCTCTGTGCCCCTCATGATGTCGGGGTCTGGAAAAGAACTGGAGTTAGTGGATGAAGACCATCAGGGTTCCAAGGATTCCAACTGTAACTTCTTGCTCTCCAAACAAGTGTTGGTAGCCTAGCTCTTGGCTGACTCCTTAAAGACAGGGCCCCTGTTTCCTGTTTTGGGTCCTCCTTCAGCACCCAGATGTACTGGGCTCCCCTTAGGCACTGGAACCCACATCCCTATTCTTGGTGTGAGGGCCTCCTCTCCTCTCCAAGCCCCGCTCTGCGTCAGCACAGACACTCTCAAGACAACAGTGTCTCCATCCCCACAGCCCTGCCCCTCCTCCCCCAGTTATGTCTTCTCTTCCCTATGACTGTCTCATTCCCAGCTTGTCTTCTGCTCCCAGTCTGCCTGCTTTAACCAGGATCCTCACAGCGGCCAAGGCAGAAATGGGGCCATGTCAGCAGAAGCCCACTCACTGCCCTCGGGGTTTAATCCAATCTCCCCGGCATGCTTTGGAAGGCTGTTCTGGTGATCTGAGCCTCTTCTCTCCAGGGCCATTTTCCACCCTTGACTCAGGGTTGCCCTTACAAGCAGAGATTGCAGGTGCTTTAACCCCCAACCATGCATCCTCTCAGTTCTTCGAAGTTAGCTACTGTCTTCTCATCCAGGCCTACTTTCCTCCATCTTTAGCTGAGTCTAGGGCTGATATGGTCAAGATGTGCTGGAACCCCCTCAGATAACTGGCAGGCATGGCAGAGAGCAGGGTTTGGGTGTCCTGTGCCTGGACCAAACACCCTTCTAATACCAGTTTTTTCATCCGCTCAGTTTGCAGCTCAAAGTCACGTGGACAATCTTCTGACCACTGACCACAGTGATACAGAGTTCTACTGGCTTCTTAGAAGGTTCCTGGGCTGGGGAGATGGTTCAGTGGTTAAAAGCACTGCTTGCAAAGCCTGTGGCCAGGGTTCATATACCCCATGCATCTGGAGTTCTCTCTCTCTCTTTCTCTCTCTCCCTTCCTTTCTCCCTCCCTTTCTTTCTCTCCTTGCAAAAAATTAAAAACAGTATTTCTCCTGGATGTATCTTGTTCTTTTTAAGGAGTTATATTTTCTGTCCCCTTATGGTTTCAAGTGATGTGAAATGTCTCCCAGGGTCTGTTGGAATGCTTGGCCTCCAGCAGTGGCGCTGTTTTGGAAGGCCATAGGAAGTAAGGCCTAGCTAGAGGAAGTGAGTCACTGGAGGGTGGGACTTCACATTTTCTACTGACCCCACTCCTTCCTCTCTCGGCTTCCTGTTCCCTTGAGATGTAAGCAAGCATCTGTCATCAACTCCTGTCATCAGGAAGCCACCTACCACCATGACAGACTGGACCTCTTCAGACCAATGTAAACTTCTCCTCTTATTTGGTCAATAAGATCAGTAATTAACTAATATACCCCTCAACTCAAATGTGGGCCCTGAAATGATGGGACTCCTCAGCCTGATTCCCAGGTGTTTCTGAGGGCCTTTGACTCTGTGCACAGAGTGCTTAACAAATACCAGAATATAAGTGACAAAGGAACCAACCAGTGAGTGAATGAGCAGGATGGAAAATGAGGAACATGTTCCCATTATAAGTCACTGTGATTTCCCCTTCACAAAGATACCTTAAAGTTAAACGTTGTGATTCTCCATGATAGAAACACAGTCTTTAATTTTTAACATTTATTTGAACCGAGACCATCAGGCTTTGCAAGCAGGTGCTTTTTAACTCCTTAGCCATGTCTCCAACCATAAACAGTCTTTAAAACTGAGAAACACACACATACAACACACACAAAACAATCGTGTCTTTTCAGTCCATGGTCTTGGTGACGCCTTGAAGGCCTGAAGACTTCGCGTGACTTAACCAAGTTTTTGCAGCTAAGATTAACCAGGGCACTCTCCATATGCAGGTCCAATCCCTGGCTCCATTTTGGCTGCCTGTTTTGCAGGGCATGGAAGTGTGTGCAGGAATCTATCTGTTTGGCCTTTGAGTCTGCTGGAATTACTCCTATAAATGCTATGGTTCCCCCACCACCCTCATATTGTGGTTATGAGTACCGAATAACAAAATATCCCCAAGATACAGAGGCTGAAAACATTGACATTTCATGTGATTTTGGTGGATCTGGAATCCAGGAATGGTCTGACTGAGTCTGGAGTCTCGGCAGGTGTAGGGGGGAATGGCTAGATGAGCCAGGTATAAAGGTCACACCATGTGGTCCTCAGGCCTCTCCCTCCACAAAGGATCATTTGGATGTCCTCATATCATGGAGGTCCCAGGATGGTGGGATTGTCCACTGAAGGCTCCAGAATTCAAGAACAAGTATTTCAAAAGTCAGGAAGTTGCATCACATTTTATGACCCAGCTTCTGAGGTCACACAGCAACACTTCTGCCCCATTTTACTGGTTACAAGTGAGCCAGTGGCCCACCCTGGTTCAAGGGAGGTGTGACAGTTAGGTTTTGTTGTCAACTTGATCTTTTTAATTATCTTGGATAGGTCTCTGAGGATGTTTACAGGAAAGCAGCCTGTCAGTAGGGGGCAGGATATAAAGCAGCTCAAAGAAGCTAGAACTAAACATCCTTTCCCCTGTGGGCAGTGCAGGAAGGAAATTCCAGAGACTCAGGAAGCCATTAAGTCTGGGGAAGGGTTGTAAGACCCCACCCTAAGGCTATATAAAGGGGAAGAAATTCCCTCCTTGGCTCTCCTGCCTGTTTGCTATTGTGTGTGTGTTGGTGGTGATGGGTTTCTCGCTCTGCTTGGACCTGTGAAGGGGGAGCAGCCTCTTTTGCATTTTGAAACTTCCCCTATATCTATAGCTACAAATAAATCCTTTTCTCCCATAAACTGTGCCTGGTTTGAAGATTCATCCCAGCAGCCTGTGGCTGACTGAGAAAGAAGGGTAATTAGACTCCCCTCTCCTGATGGAGTATAGAAGGTTCTAGAAGAGCCGGGAGCAACACAGCAGCCATGTTTGAAAAATACAGCCTGCCATATCACAGAATGGAGGGAATGGGCATGATCAGATATGCCACCGCCAATCCCGAAAAATGCACCCCAGTTCTCCCCTAGATGCCAGAGACCTTCTGAAATATAAAAATGCATCCAGGAGACGCAGAGCTACAAAAGTCAAGCCAGGAGCTCCCATAAAAATGACCCAAATATTTGTCTGTGTTTATTGTGAATTTGAGCACCTCTGCCCTGTGTGAGCCCGCTTGTATGTCCATTACGACCATAGCTATGGGTCTAGATGATTATATAAAAATATGCAAACTGTGATTCCCAGGTCAGGCCTTTATGGGCTCAGATGGAACGTGGGATGCATTTTTACGGCCGGGCTGTAAACCTCTGGAAACAGAGGTTTATAACAGAAGCACTGACACGACGTTATCTATGGAGGCAAGAACAGTGCTACAGTAATAGGCCTGTTCCTCTGTGGCTAATGCCAGCTTGAAGTATCTTTAAATCTCAACCTTCCTTCCAGCAGGTACTTCACTGAAATGTAACTACCACAATGCATCCTTTCCTTGCTACTGGCCCGGAGCCTGGACGATTCACTGCAGCTCTACCTTGGAGTGGTGAGGAAAGTCATCTCTCATGACAGGATGGACAAGAAGGCTGGGCACAAAGCGGGCATCTCACCCTAGGTCAGAGCCAGACAGTCCTGGCAGCTTCACAGATCCGAATCAAAGAAGAAACCTCAGGGGAGCCCATGAGTCCTCTTGCTTCTAAACAGAGGCCCAGAGAGGTGAAATGACTTTCCTTGGGTCACACAGCTGGTTTAAGGAAGATGAGAGGAGTCGAAAGCAAGGCTCCTCAGGGTTTCACCTCATTCCATCTAAACTGTGATAGGATGGTTTTTCCCTGTACACACAAGAGCAAGGGTGTGTGTCCACACGGGCGGGAGCACACACACAGACTGACACAGATTTGTCTGCAATCCAGTAGCAGTATGCATTACAGAGGACATTATCCACACCCCACTTTTCAACTGTCTGGGAGACCAACTTGTTTAAACAGGAGAGGAAGCCCGTGGCACAAAGGGATCTTCGTGTTCCTCTGGTAGATTAGGAGAGGCACCCAGTTAAAGAGTGTTCATTACTATTGTAAATTCTTGCCCCGGGGCTTGTATCCTTGTGCTACATTACATGAGGTCTGTGTTCATGGACAGCGTTTGGCGTCTGATTGAAGGTCCAGCGTAGCTAATTAATTTCATTAGGAAGTGAAGTCATCTTCTAGCAGGAATTAATATTTGGAGCTTCGTGTTGCTAATTCATTTCCAGATTTAATTAGCTCAGAGAAGAAATGTTGCTTGGGCAAGAGGACTTTTTAATTATCAGCTTGGATAAATTTGAAAATGTTGATGCCTAGGGGTTGAGTTAATTAAAACCTGCATTATTTTAACTTTAATTAGCTCCCATCTTTGTTTTGCTCCACCATATGGCCATGTCCTGTAGTCAAATTTAGTTAATTAAGCTAATTAAGCTAATCATTTTAATTACTCAAGACAATATGATTGGATAGAGGATGACTACAAGTTTATGGCCAAGCACTTCTTTTTCATTAAGTTGAAGGGACGGAGTTATTTCTGATTGCGGCTGGCAAGCAGTGCTGTGGAGTTCAGGGATGTGACAGCCTCCGAGATATTAAGGCTGAAGTCTAATTGCATTCCTTGATAAAAACAAAATGTCACTAACACAACTCTTTAAAAGAGGAGAATAATTTAGAGATCCATCTATTAGTATTCTGGGCCGGCTGACTTGGTCAGGGTGCGCTGGCTTGCTCTTTTTACCTAATAAGATAATGAAGCAAACTTACTGAGCTGTGGAATTTACTAATGGAGATTTAGGAGTGAGATGGTCAAATCTTCATCCTGGTGCCCAGTACCACTGCTCTACTTATGGGCCTGCCAGTGTTTGTGGCACAAAACTGTATTTTTTGAGGGGTTCATAACTCTGTTGGAAAACATTCGCTCCAGGCTGAGAGTTGGCCTAGAAGGGCCCATGTTAGGAATGCTTATTTATAGATCGTGGAATGTTTTTTGGGGGGGTGGGAGTGGAGAGAGGAAGGAACCGTCAGGCTCAGAAGATGAAGTTTACAGCATCTGTACTGAGGCCTTGTATTTGCTCTAAGTCCACAAAGAATGGAAAAACCCAGTCCAGCCAAAAAAAAAAAAAAATCTCTTTTTGATTTGCTGCCCCTTCAGCTCCCCTGACACCATCTCGGACCCCCAGATCCAAGTGCCTGATGACAGTGGTGAGCTTCTCCAAGATGGTCCAAACCATAAAGCAAAATATTACATGAACCAAATAAGCAAACAAGCTTTTTCCAAAACCTTCCTAAAGCTCCCTAGTTCTCCTGTACATAAAAACTGATTCTTTGCACAGTTCAGGAGGAAAGATTTAAAATAACCCCTACAGTGGTATTTGGAGAAAATAATATGAATTGTGAAAGTAGGCCTAATATATGTTTTGAGAGGTGCTGGCGCCCTCTGGTACGTGGCTTCTAAAAGCTGGTTTTTGACCTCTAGCATGGGGCATGTTTCTTATGACGAGTGTACAGTTCCCAGGACAGAGAGAAGCTCACATTCTGGCGACAAAGGATGGCCCACCAGGGGTCACTGAGGTTAAAAACAAAACATTTGAAGGCGCTGGCTGTAATCAAGAGAAGTCAAAGATGGCTGAGGACAGACCCTAAATCCCCCTTCACATCAGACTGGAGAACTGCAGCTCAGCCAGTCTGGAATGAGCTAACAGCGGTTCAAAATTAAATCATCGCAGAATCCTGCAGGTAACACATCTTTTATCCATTCCTTCATTTGTTTGTTTAGTCATTCAAAAAAAATCCCATATGCCAAGCACCTTCCAGGTAAGATGGTTAAGTGGGAAAGATGGGACATACTCTTGCCTTTCAGGAACTCATACTCTGTTTGGGTATTGGATGACTTCTGTCCAGTAGAGGGTTCTGGAATGTGGTTGGGAAATTCAGACTGGCTTCTCTGAGGAGGCAACATTTCCAGCAGGAACAAAGCTTACATGTCACCTGAGTAGTAGTGTTAGTGACGGCTACACTAGAATCTAAGTTTCTGACCTAAAATCTCTCTGCTCTGTTGGAATAAGAGAGTTTGTGAATGTCCATGACCTTCACCTTGCCTCTGTGCAAAGTCCATGGGCAAATTCAGAAGAGACCCATCCTTATCCAAAGCAACATGAAGTAAGTGGGTCAAATGAAGTTAAAATATGCAGGAGCCAAAGGGTTGTCTCCTAGAAAATGGAAGAAAGATGCCGTGGATCTAGTGAGATTCCTTTGATAAATGGGAGTGACTCACAACCAGGACATTTGTAGAAAATGTAAAGAAGAAAGATGCTCTTCTTACATTATTTTAACAGTGGCTAATGAGATTTGATGAATCTCTAGATGATATGAAAAACATTTAAAGAATGGGCAGGAGTGATGATAGTTCAGTGGTTAGAGGTGCTTGCTTGCAAAGCCTGATGTCCTGAGTTTGATTCCCCAGTATCCATGCAAAGACAGATGTGCAAAGTAGTGCATGCATCTGGAGTTTGTTTGCTGTGCCAGGTGGCCCTGGCATGCCCATTTGTTCTCTCTCTCTCTCTTTCTCTTCTTCCCTCTTCCCTCCCTCCTGCATTTGCAGATAAGTAATTAAATATATTTTTTAAATAAATAAAAAAATTTAAAAATCAGTGTTTTCTTTAAGGTGTCTAAGACTGAAGACAAAATGCCCAAGATTTAGACATTTCTCCATTTAGTCCACAAATGAGCAATAGAGCTTGAATATTTAGACCACATTGTGTGTGTGTGTGAAGGGGGCACAGTTCAGGTTCATGCACAGTCTTTGGAGTATGTCACGATGAGTCCAGAAACCTCCATCTCCTTACCTGTAAAATGGCAGGAAGGACATTCTTCTCAAAGGACTGTCATGGTGGTTAAATGAGTTGCAGTGATTATTGCCTCCCAATCAGCCACAGACATGTGTCAAACATGTGTGAAGAGCCACTCACTTTACACATGGGAAAAATGACTCTTCAAGCCAACTGTGTAGTGTTGAGAAGAATTAAAGGACCCACTGCACAGAAAATGCTGAGCTCCATGCCTTTAACACTAGTGGAATTATTAGATAATTCCTTCCCTTTCCCTAATAGCCGCATGATGGGAAATAAATGTTTAATCTTTTTGAAGCAAAGTGTGTTGTTAAGATATTACACATGCTTCCCAGGCGATCAAACATTTTGAGTAGTCCTAAGTTTACATGGGTCGAAGAGCAAGGAACAACTCTGCTCTCTGATGGTGGACTAACCAAGCAGGTCATGCTGTGAGGAAACTCTAATCCCCATGTGATGTCCTGCAGGGAACTGATAGGGCATGGCTGCTAGCTGCCCCTGGGTGATCTGAGCTCCGTGCTTGAAGCTCTCTGATATTAACCATTGCTAATTTCTCTACTTCCGCTTCCTCCACTGCAAATGGAAGCAATGGTGCCATATTCCTCAACGTCGCAGGAAAAAGATGGTGGCCCATAGAACTGTTTCATAAATGTTCCTTTCTTTCCAGAGCGATCTCCTATCAGCCATTTGGTCTGAGTTTATAGAATTATAAATTTAGCATAACATCTGCCCAACAAAAGCATTATTACCTGTGTCAAAAAAAATTACATAATATATTCTCAGCCGAAAATAAATCATTTGAGTATTATGCATTGTTTTGGATGAATAACCATCACACACAAAAACACACACCCATTGCAACAGACTTGATTATAGATATATGGCTATAATCATTCTCAAAGGGAATCAAAGACCTTATAATTAACCCTGAAATCAGAGAAGTTACTATATTTTCTAGTGTCTCAGTATTTACAGCCCCGAAGAGTATCATCCTCAGAATATAAACCCCTTTAATGAATTACACGTAACGTATCAGCAAATACAGCTGCTATCGGTAAAGTCCTATTTAACAGATGGGCAAAATAAGGTAGGGAGATTAAATGATTAGCCCATGGCTAATATTTGATTAGAAAGACAAATTTAATCAGAGTTGCCATTTGACTTCCCTTCAGGACTAGAATTAGATTCTAAGTGTTTTCTGACTCCCAATTCGGGCCTGTTTCAATGTGTGCTTTATGGTATGCTTTAAAATCAAAGAGGAGGGAGGGGACCCGTCTTCCTAGAAGCACAGAGCACTGAACACAAGGCGAATACTCGATCAGATCCTTCATTTTTTTTATGTGTGTGCGCATGTGCATGCGTGCATGCACCATGGGCACACACACATGCGGAGGCCGGAGGAAGATGTCACACGTCCCCCTCTCTCATACTTCCACCTTATTTTCCTGACACACACTGTCTCACTCAGCCGGGGTTGCTCACCAGTTTTTCATTTAGACTGGCTGATGGGGCGCCATGGTGATTCCTGAGTCTCCATGCCTGTCATTACTCAGTGCCAGGGTTACAGGCATGTGTGCCCATGCCTGGCTTTTGACATGGGTGCTGGGGATTGAACTCAGGTCCTCTGGCTTGCACAGCAAGAACGCACTCACTGAGCCATCTCCCCAACCCCTCCATCATTCATCTTCATAGCAGCTTATTCATGACAAGAACTGCCTCTCCTTTGGAAAGACCGTGCAGAAACCTAAGCTAAAAATGATAATAGTACACATATGCCCATGGTACCCAAGGGAATGACCAAGAAAGGCCCAAATTAGCTGGTTTTAGAATGAGATTGGGTCATGCAACTTGCAAGGCCCGTGTTTTTCTAGTCTTTGGGAATGCAAGGAAATCCAAGAATCCTTTTGAGGGGACAGGGATTCAGTGAACCTCCAGTGGCAGTGGCAGTAGGTTAGTACTGTTTTGAGAATTTCCCAATTCTCACCAGGCTCAAGCAACCAACTGCCTAACCCCGCTTTGTTTTGAAAAATAATGTCACAAATGTGTCCAGAGCCGGATAAAATGCACAGTAATGAGTTCATTAACATGCCATCTGCATGCAAAACAAAGGGATTCCAGAGGCAAAATCCTTTGGATTTCCTATTGGAAATCAAAATTAAGGCCAGAAAAAAAAAATAGAGATCACAACTCAAAAAGAAAAATAATACAGCTACACCTTGACTTGGCCTTTGGTAAAGATTGTCTGCTTTTCAAGAGCTCCTCAACCAGCTAAAATCTTTTCCCTTCTTAAAAACAAAACCACCACCAACAACAACAACAAATCAAGCATGTTTTGCTACTTAAAAAGAAAAAAAACAATTGCTTACAGCAGGAGGTGGCTGGAGGTTTGTGAATTACACCCATCCCCATGAGGAGAGCCCTAGCTAAAAACCTGCTCAGAAATCTATTTAGGAACCTTGTTTTTTGAAAGTCAGGCCTCTTTACCTGCCCAATTCACTCGCTCCCAAGCCAGAACACTCACACCTGCCCATTCTACCCGTTTTGGCCCCCATCACCTCCTCAGCGGTCTCAGAAAAGGGAAGAATTAGACTTCCAGATATTTCTGTTTTAACACACCAGAGAAGAAAATTCTTCCTTACAGTGGTACCCCCAAACATCATCCAGAACACTGGAATCTGCTGATGTTGTAATTTTCATCTCAATTTCTGCTCTCCCTGACACACCTGTGAAGTGTCACCAAATAATGTAGCGGATGAACTTTTAAAAAACTGCCAACCCTGCTAATGTCTGAGATCTCCTGATATCACAGCCTTGTCTGGCCTCTCTGCACACAAAAGCATTGCTTGAGTTTTCCATGCGCTCTAATGGTACCTGTACATATAGGGTGGTTGGTGGTCTCGATGACAAAAATGAAACAAGGCAAAAGCCATGGAGACCTGTGCCTGCCTCCCTGGTAGCCTCTTCAGCCTACTTCCAGATCTGCAGGGAGACCCCAGGCTCTTTAACTACCTTCAAGAGGTAGGCAACTGCTCCCACATTTAGAAAAATATTTTATGTATTCATAAGGCAGAGAGATACAGACACAGTGTGTGTGTGTGTGTGTGTGTGTGTGTGTGTGTGTGTGTGTGTGTGTGTGTGTATGGGTGTCGAAGTCAGCCACCCACCACTGGGATGAATCTTCAAACCAGGCACAATTTATGGGAGGAAATGATTTATTCAAGCTACAGACGAAGGGGAAGTCCCAGAAAAGTGAGAGGCTGGTCCTCTTTCACAGGTCCAAGCAGAGAGAGAAACCCATCACCAACATGACACACAGAACAGCCAAACAGGCAGGAGGGGCCAAGAAGGGAATTTCTTCCCCTTTATATAGCCTTAGGGTGGGGTCTTAGAACCCTTCCCCAGACTTAATGGCTTCCTGAGTCTTTGGAATTTCCTTCCTGCACTGCCCACACAGGAAAGGATGTTTACTTCCAGCTTCTTTGAGCTTCTTGACATCCTGCCCCTTGCTGAGAGGCTGCCTTCCTGTAAACATCCTCAGAGACCCACCCTAGATAATTAAAAAGATCCAAGTTGACAACAAAACCTAACTCCATCACAATGGGCATGCCTCTAACTACTGCAAATGAACTCCAGATGCATGGGCCACTTTGTGTATCTGGATTTATGTGGGTACTAGGGAACCAAACCAGGGTCATTAGGCTTTGCAGGCAAGTGCCATAACTGCTTAGCCATCTCTCCAGACCTCACCCTCCCCATTTTTCCTACTCTCTTTTTTCAGTGACAGAGATCTCTCCATGGCCAAAAGTTTTCAAAGAAAGTACTTAATTACAAATTGCATGAGTCTCTATTCCCCACCCACCACACGCACACACATACATACATGCATACACACATACATACACACACACCCCACACACATTCACACACACACACATTCACACACAGACATATATACACATGCACACATACATACACACAGATACACCACACACATGAACACTACTGCTTACACCAGTTATGAGGCTCTGGGGACAGAAGGCATTGTGGGAGACTTTCTACCACTGTAAATCTTGCATACTGCTCACAGGGCTTTCACCAATCTTCCTGATTTCATGAGTGTGAGTCATACTATGCATGGAACAAATAAGATATTTACTATTGATACACTGTCATTATAAATTCACAGGTATGTTTATCTGCGCTTGTTTTCCAGGCTCTTCCAATTTAAGGAGGAGAAGAGCAATTTAGTCTCCAGGTGAAAGAAACATATATTGGCTAACTTTAGTCTCATTTTACACATAAGAGTTCACGAAGGCCAGTGAGCAGTAAGAAACTTCATGAAGAACCTAGAAAAATTATGGGTTTTGAGAACTGGGACTCTGCAACCCACCTCAGTCCAAAAAAAAAAAAAAAATCTATGCAAGAAAAAAAAAGTCTTTGTGTTCAACCTTTCTATGCACATAAAATAATGTGGGTTTTTTTGTGGAAGTGAAGCACATTTTTCCTTAACTATTTTGTCCTCTTAATAAAAACAACTTGAATCTAATGGTGTGTTACAATAATTTATTTACAAATCTTGATATCTTTTGGACTCCAGCAATTAATGGGAAGATAGGAAGTACAGCCAACAAATTTTTAAAAATCAGCTTGGATTATGTTTGGATGTAATTAAAAGCGTAATCTGTTCCATTTGAATACTTCAATGCTCTCCTATCTTAAAACAACAAATATAAATATTAGCTTTTGATCGTATGTATGCTTTTCACATACACTAGAACATGTTGGAATTTTCCATAAAGACTAACATGGCTGTGTATTTAATACTCCTTTTATACTTATACAAATATACAATGACAGTAAACATTTTTTTTTGAGACAGGCTTTCATGTAGCTGAGGCTGGCCTTGAACTCCTGATACTGCTGCCTCCACCTCCCACGTGCTGGGATTACAAGCATGCGTCACCTGGCAGGGCTTTATAATGACATTTAGATCATTCAACTCATTGGCCTTGTATGTGGCCTCAGCCACACAGCTTATTTGAAGACTTGAAAAACATCATTGATGAGTGAGGGCGGAATGTATTCATCTGTCTGGGTATCTGAAGTAATCTGATTACTGCATACAGTCTTGTTCTTTTTCTCAGTAACAACTTGTGGGCAGAGTCATTATCAATTTATACTTAATTACTCATCATGAGATAGCTGAGAGTTCTCCAAAACTCACAAAGATATTTCTATTAAGAGTAAGGCTGAAATATGCAGGCAATCTGAATAAGTTGGCATGTCAGGTTGGATAAAGATAAAAAAAAAAAAAAAACCTAACCCTTTAATATTTTAAGGGAAAAGAAAGCAGTTGTAGTTCACAGGGTGAAGTATATCACTGTTGCAGTCTGACAGCTTACAAAGCAATTCTACCAAAATGCTCAGAGGTCAAACAGCCAGTCAGGATCTACTATGTAGAAGACTCCAGTAAAAGTCAATGTAGACTGATCCTGTGCTTATTTAAAAGTGTGATCTTCTACCATGGACTTGTTCTTTTTGCATTAATTTTAAATCTAAAAATACTGCATTGTAAAATCAAGAAGGTTTTTCTGCACATCCATAAATTTTACCTTCAAGTAAATATTCATTCCCTTTAGTCTTGGGGATGCCTAATAAGTCTCTGAATGTCTAAATACCCTTCTAAAACTGGATAATGTAAGCTGGGTATGACTGAATACTATTGTAATCTCAGCACTTTGAAGGCTGAGGCAGAACGACAGCTAAATTGGAGGGCCGGCCTTGGGGGTACATGGTAAGATTCTGTCTCACCCCTAAAACAACAATAAACAAATAGTCAATCCCTGTAATGGAAAACTAAGTAATAATAAAAATGAAAAGGTTTTCTGTAGAGACTGAGACTGTATGTGTAAATACAAACTTGTTCACTGTAAAAGCTAACACATTTGCAAGGCTCTATGCATCTGCAAGATAAAATTGTTTGAGTAAATATCATATTTAAAGATGCAAGGTTTATGGCACGTTTAAGTCCCATGATTGATGACAGAAAAGGAACTAGAGGCCTAAAGGAATATTCTGAATTTGACACCCCCATCCCTAGCAAACCTTATCTAAATAAAGGAAAAGGTATACAACTGTAGCCAGTTAGTCAATTTCCTTTGCAGGTTTCATAATTAATCTTCATTTGCAAATTCAGCTTGTCCTTAGATTTGGCTCTTACGGTTTCTAAAAGAGTCAGCTCACTCAAAATGAACAATTAATTTAGGAAGAAAGTCTTTAATGCTTTCTCCTTACTTAAAAAAAACACAGCTTAAACAACACAGGCAAAAGTGTATATCTCTGAAAAGGTTGAAAAAGTTGAGGCTTAAGCCTTCTGATTCAAGGTAAGGGTGTCTGTCTGGGCGGGAGGTGAGAAGCCTCCTGCCCTCCTGGGCCCATGGCTCCCAAGCTGGTTAGAATGCAGTGCTAATTGCTTCTTAACACACCACCTCTGAAATCCTTCCTCTCCTAGGATCTTACATCAATGTTTTGCATCTTCAATAAAACCTTTGCCCTTCACCTTCTCACTCAACAAGCCTGAACTTCCCATGTGCGGGAAGAACTCAGTGCAGTTCCTTCCTTCCTCTCCTGGGCAGGTTTGGATTGCGGATGCCCAGTTAAGATGGTCCTGAGGGATGAGCCATGTGCACGGGTCCTCTCGTGGCTCAACTCCGGCTTGTTCATTCTGCACAACAGTCATTAAACAACTTTCCAGAGTCTCCCAAAGAACTTATAACAGAATCAATTGATCTCCATGCGACGCTTTATTAGTTGTGATTTAGGAGAGAGAATGGCCCTGTTTACATAGCTGTAACATGTCAGGACCTGTAGTACATTATTGGCTGGAGGCCTCCGAGTTGCAGTCCATTCTCAGCATGATCAATCCGGACTTGAAAACACTCATTCCCTCCAGGAAACACACACAACTCAAAACCATAGATGCACTTGAGGTGCAGGTCCACCCGCCCTGGCTTCTCCATTGCTCTCAGCATGTCCACGATGGGAGCAGAGGGCTACGATGTCTCTCATCTAGATACCCGACCTTGAACGTGCTCCCCTTCGCTTCTAGTCAGCCTGCTGCTTGACATGCATTCGGAGCACTGCCAATGGAAAATGGCTGCTCAGTAATACTTTAATTGCAGTTTCATGGAAACAAATTGCTATTTAACTGCAATAAGCATTTCTGCGACTTGGCTGCACTGACAATAGATGAGTCTTAGTAATAAAGTGAGGAGGTGCATGTGAACTTGTCAATGGTCTGTTTCCAGTGGCACCCAGGATGAAACTCTCCAGGGCAAGAGCCTTTGGGAAACCTCTTCTTAACCCAGTACAATTCTTCAGGCTTACTTGGGACACGCTCACTAGCCTCTGCAGTCACTGGGTTTGTTGTATCGTTTTGTTGACCTTAAGGAATATTTTTATATAACTAGTTATTGCACATTAGGATCTTACTATATTGACACTTAAAGCCATTGAATTTAAGAGCTTCATTTTTAGATGATTAGTTGTTTCAAATATCAGTGTGAATAAGGCCAGTGGAAAAAAAATTTTAATAGTTAATATTGGAGGATGGCAATTTCCCAGGCTTCATGTTGGGGTGACACTTTTCCCATTTTGCATTTGATAAAGACACAACGGTCCATGTTAAACTATTTCCTCATAAACCAGGAAGAGCTAGAAATAGTTTCTTGTGGCAAATGACTCAGTCTGGAAAGGCTCCCCTGCTTTGTGAGATGTGTAAACTAGACAGGTTAAAAACAAACAACCATTAAGCCCCCTTTAGAGGACAATCTTTTTTTTTTTACAAAACTGTTTCATTAGCAAGGTGACAATTTGCATGATTGAGACATTTATATGTATCATACACATAATTTTTTATCAGTTCGACAAGGCTCAAAAAAACGTTTGCTTTTATTTTGTTACTGGTGCTTGCTTGTAGGGACTGGGGGGCCACGTTGCTCCGTGACGTGGTTGGTATGAAATGAGTCCTTTCAGAAGAACACACACATCTCACTAATAACCTCACAAATTTGATGCCTGAGAGGTGGGATAGACAGCTCAGGGATTTCTGCTATTCTGCAGCCATGTAAGGGTTGGGGGAGGAACTGCACACAATCACTGCTCACAGCAGAATAAACCTGAGTGTTTTTAGTAGCTTTCTATCCACACAGAGCATCCCCATTAGAGCAGGGTTTTATTGTTTGAAATGCCTCTGGTTTCACCAAAGTGTTTTACCTAAAGCAAGACTACTACTTAAATACGTTCTATTGTATATTCATAGCTCCATTAGTCCTCCTCCAATTTAGCACATCAAAGAGAAGCCTTCATCAGTTGCATGTGGATTATACCAACATGAGTGACATTTGTAATCTTATAGGTCTGCAACTTAAGAGATGCTTTTAGAGGCTCGTTATTAAATACACCCAGTGCTTGAGGAACCAGCCATATAATAGTTCATTTAAAAGTCTGTAATGACCTTCGCCCTTCACATCACTAATGCCATACTGGGTTACTTACTAAAAGTTACTAACCACATCCTCTGAAGTCTGCACTGCATGGGACATGAGTGCTTTTGCTAAAAACAGAGATGTTAGCAATCTTAAGAATGCATTTCCCATTTTCCCTCCTGGAACTGACCAAATTCTAATAGAAGGGATCTTTAATGTAAACCACACGCACAAGAACCCGGACAAGTTTGGAGAAATTTTCTGAAGATCTAACTCAGATACCGAATCTAGATGGATGTGTGTATGTATATGACTTTTGTTTTTTCCTTCTTTTCCTTAGAAAGCGCTGAAAAAATGGTTCGCATTATCATAACTTGTACTATAGCTCTTTACAGGTTTGGTTTCAGCAACTGCTTCCTTCCTGGCTCGGAAGCTATGAGAGCAGAAGTGAGCCCAGAAGTTCTTTTTATTTGAGATGGGCTGACTCCAGCTCACTCTATGGAGGACTTGTGTCTCAGATGGTCTTGTCTTGGGAGCTTTGCTCAAATCAACCAAATGCTATTCTCCTAGGAAGCAAGGTGGGCAACTGTGCATGAGAAGCTGCACCCCAGCATCTCCCTCCTGCAGCAAGAATGGGGGGGACTGGGGGTACACTGAATGCTGGGCTCCACACCTTCCTCAGGCACCTCTGCAAGAGATACAAATGCCTGTCCACAGCTAGCAAATACCTCCAGAATACTACCCAAGGAATTGAGTCCTCCACCCCACCCCGGGCAGAAAGAACCCTAAAAGGAAATAAAGAAGACCTATACAGGCCACCAGGAAAGGGCTGCTCAGTCCATGGAGGATCACCATGATCCCAGGGTGCTGGAGCCCTCACACTAATGCAATTTCAAATTACACCCAAGTAACTCTTTTTTTTTTCCCTTCAAAAGCAATAAGCCTGATAAGAAAACGAGGTGGTTGTGCCTTGCTTTTTTTTTTTTAAACATGTTTTTCATCAATACTCAAGGCTTTCCTATTGAGAAAAGTAGAATAAACAGAATGGCTGAGGAATTCCACAAGTATTTATGTATAAACACAGAAGATTCACTGTGATGGTAGAAGTGTAATGAGTGCTGTTAACAGAATATTCCAAACTTAAAAAAAGAACTCCATGAGAAACACTGCTTTGTACCTCTGCCAAAAAAAATGGCAGGGGTAAATAATTTGAAGAATACTTTATTGGCCCAGAGCTAAATAAATATAGATACCACCTCCCTCACCCCCTCAAATTTAGTATGCTTATTATAAAGAAAAACAACAACAAAAAAGAACACACCCTGAATTCTTCCAAAAATACTTAAGAGGAAAAGCAGTGCTTAAACCCAAATTCCATTGAATATTTTTTCTTTTAAGTTTTTTTATTATTTAAATACACCATACTAGAGCAAATGTCTCTGAAAATATCACAAATAAAAGATTTTTTTTTCTTCATTCAGCAAATTAGAAGGGGAGATTTTTCTACACAGTAGCTGCTATGAGCCTGATTTTTTTTTCCAACTTTTTTCCTTTTTTTTTCATTCTTTTTTTTCTTTTTAATCTTTGCCGTGGGGGTAGCGACAGGACAGAAACACTTACATGCATACATACATCGTATTTTACAGAGACACAATAAAAGTGTCTGTGATAGGATATCACAAAAGCCACATCTCTTTCCATTAACTCATGTTCAGCTTGTTTGAAACACGGTTCCTTACAACACTTAAATATACAAAGAGCAAACAGAATGTTGTTAAGGTAAAACACAGGGTGCAAACTCCGGCTGGTGCCCTGCTAATTGTTAATGAGGGTAGAAAGCAGATTTGAATGCTTCTTTTAATTAGCTTCATTAGTCATTTCCCTCCCCCCCAAGCTCCCTCCCCCCCCAAAGATGTCCTCTGGTGAGTCTTTTTTCATTTTCTCTACAGTCTCCCATTAGCCCAGGTTCATGGAGTCCATAATGTTCATATTCAGTCATTTTAATACACCAATAAATGCGGGACGGGCAATCAAGACTAAAGGTGCAATGGCATGAGAGCTGGCTACAAAGGTGACTTGTCTACTGAAGACACAAGGGTCCACCTTGATGAACAAAATCTGAGATGAAGGCACGCATTCTGCATTACTCTGACCTTTTAGCAGACCTGCAAGAAAGAAAAACGGGCATCTTAGCTACAGTGCTAAATTCAAGCAATATGAACCTCAAGCAGGAGCGCTTCTGTGGTCACGGCATTCACTAATCTTTTATTAGATTACTTTCCAACTGTGACTTGATGGAGGCTCTCACCAGGACACACCTTGCTCCTAGAGCATCACCCCTTTTACTCGCAGAGGAAACGACACAGTAAATGGACTTTGGGAAGTTCCTGGTGCAGAGTTCTACAAGGAATTACCTCCCTCTAGTAACGTTACTTCCTCAAAAAAAATTATTATTATATCTTACCTAGCAGTGGGATCTTAGATGTTTTAAGTCATGGAGCAAAGTCCTTAGCCAGGAAGTTGTGGGTTAATGGACTCAACTATGTCACCTGTGACTGATGACATATGCCTTCAATGGCCTGTGCCTCAGTTTCCTCTTCTTTCAAGGAGGATAACAAGGTAATTACTTAGTATGTATGGGAACACTTTCAAAGTGGGTGGTTCCTAATAAAAGCTCAACAAATACTGACGATATTATTATTATTCTGCTGTTCTCACGAGACATGGAATTCAGCTGTGTTCGCCTTCCCCTGTATGTTTGTGAAAAATGACATCCTCAAATATCCAAGATTTACTATTCCCTGAAGAGTTCCTATCTACTGTGTCACTTCATAGTATATACGTATTACAAACCCATGAATCTGTACATGTTATGTGCTAATGACTTCTGATAGGTTAAAGAACAGTCTTTCATGTAAGTTTAACTTCAATGTTTTAAGTTACGAATGGCAATCCACAGTCATCAAATACAATCTGTTTGCAATTACCAAAATGAAATAATATATATTAGGTTTTTATGGTTTTTAAAATGATATTCAAAGTTTCCCAGAAAGTTCCAGTTTTACCCTTTCCCTAACTTACTGAAGGCCTAAAGTCCATTAGGAACTGCAACCCCTCCACTTCCAAGCTAATTAAAGTAGTGGAGGCTTAATTCCCCAGAGTGGGAGCTCAGTGTGAGAAAGGTAATTTGTCTGTCCAGAACAAAGATGCACCAGCAGCCAGTAAGCATATTTAATAAATGAGCATCAAACGTCCTCTACGATGGACGCACACAACACCAATTATGTAACTATGGGGAACTGAGAAATGATATGTAAACTAGAAGGCCTGTGACATCTCCCTCCCCCTGGAGTCATGTGACAGACTCTTATTAAAGAGAACAGAAAATTCTAGATGGCCTCTTCACACACTTTTGAATGGAAGAGAGAAATTCCAGAACAGGCAGCAATCTACCAAAGGGGGGGGGGGAATAAACCAAAATTTCTGAATTTCCTAAAATCCGCTGAAGCAACACGAATGATACAGGCTGGAATGCCACATTGCTCTTCAAATACTAGTGAGTCTAGATTTCTAGTCAATCTGAGATTTCAATCACTATGAGTGAAAAGCTTAAAATTATTTCTCACAGAATATACAAAAGCCAGTGACCCAGAACGATAACTAAACTATACATCCCTAACGCTGCGAACACGTTTCAAGAGACTAAAACTTTAAAAAGAGACCAGATGAGAGGGGTGATACTTTCCACACAATTAGCTAACTGCCTTTAAAGAGCGCTTGTACAAATAATCAACTCATTATTTTTTAAGCCAGAGGATGCCTGACTATATTTACTATGCATCACACACTAAAAATGTAATTGGTTCTGTGAAGAGAAGAAAAATGGCTAAAATAAATATCCCATTTTCTCTACCCCAAAACAAGGAGAACGGGAGAAAAGAAAATAATAAAATGGAACTATTTGTCATTTCTCTCCATCTCATCTCTTGTAGAAAAGAAACGCCAAAGGGTTTGGGGGAAATAATTTTCAAGCATTCTCCAGCTCCAAAAAGCAGTTTATGTTGCACCAGAAAGTGTGTTTTCATTAACTCTTCCCCCCTTGCCCTCTCATTAATATCTCTCTGGACCACGTTCAGCTTGCCCAAAACCTTTATTTACAAAAACTACCTTGTGAATTGACTGTGCTCATGGTGAGCAGAGCACCAAGGGCAAAAATGTGCGACATTCATGCCAACAGGGAAATGTTCTTAATTAACATCACCCCCCAAACACAGCATCTCACCAACGTGTGTGACAAGAACATTCCCCTAAGTTTCATTTCTTGATGCCATTTAAGTGCTATTAATTTCTGAAGGCCACCTTGTCTCTCTTTTCCAGGGAGCGCCCAACATTAAGAAAATATAAGCTAGTAGGTTGCTATTCTTTGCATACGCTGTCTTTTGTATTCCAAAAAGAACATGATACAACTCGCATCCTGAAAAAGGTGTAGAACACAGAAGCCTCCTGTATACGTGCGTAATCTTGTGAGTGTGAAAAAACGAATTTTCTTTCAACTTTCCTAAAAAAAGACCTTTACATTTCCATTATGCGCTACTCAAGAAGATGCTACTGAAAGTCTGCTCATGTTTCAAAGGTGTCCTTGGTGCCAGACACGCCTAATGCCTAAATTCAGCCTTTACCAGGTAAAGCACTTTTTGGTCATGTCTGTCACTATGCACGAGAACTTCAGCATTGTGAGCTGTAACAACCACTATTGTATACTCTGCTCGTTCAAGAAATGGTATGAAATGAGCAAATACACAAGTTAAAACATAACTTGTGGCAGGGGAACTAAGCTGTTATATTTAAAAAAAAAAAAAAGGAGGGAAATCCACCATTTTACTCATAGCACTTTGATTCTGTGTTTCTGTTACTCAGTGTAATTACAGATGGAGTCGCCTGTACTTCAAAATGGGTATGTCAAGATGTTTACATTACCCATTCACTGTTCTCAACTCTAAGCACTTGTGTGCACTGGTACTCCTTAAAGAAGCTAAAATACATCATGTGAGGTAACCGGCTAATTTGGAATTAAAAAAAAAATGATCCTGCTTCTTAAAATGAGCACTGGGTAGCCTCCCATATCAGTAAATTAAATAAGACTGCACAATTTTGTGTAATTAACACTTACTAAATAAAGAATACATCTTAAATTACCCCATAAGCCTAAGCAAGGGAAAAGGGTAAGTATGAGAATTATAGCAATATAATTTTTAATAGTCAAGTTTCCAAATATCTGTCATTCCTTCCCTTCCACCCCCCAATCAACACACACACAGCAATAAGAAAACGCACTACAGGAAACAAAGAAGCCTAATATTTTTTTCCCGAGACTTTTGAAGCTTGCAAAATTTTTATTTGCAGATAAATGTTGTTTTGGCTTTTTTTTTTTTTTGCGATCCTTACAGACATTAATGAAGTTCCTATTGTAAATCCATAAAGAATTACCAAGTGAAGTGTGCACTTTTTTGTTTCACTGCAATAACTCAGTGCTGTGTGATTGCCTGGGTTAATGATGAAAAAGTCAAACATACTATCAGAGCTGATGGAAAAATCTATCACCAATCTGAAATTAAAATTCATCTGTGGTCAATAAGATTTAATATCCATGCAAGTGGCGCTGTAAAGAGTAAATGAATCAATGTCATCAATACATAATCAGTATGAAATATGATGTGAATAAAATTATGCACACGAGTCATACATTTCACTCTTTTCTGGGCCAGGCTGGAATGAACAGTCTCTTAACTGAAGGTTGACAGTAATTGTTACAAATTAGGCTGAGCAGTTATCAAAATGCACTCAGTTGCATAGCTATAGGACTTATTAAGGAGATTGAAATAGATCTGAAACTCTCTAGGAGTTGGGGGTGCTGGACAACTGTGACCACCAATTTTCCCTCCAAAGTGCCTTCTAATGCTACATGATTTGTATACTTGTATAATTTTCTCATTTCTAACTCTGGTTCCACAAACTCTCCAGTTGTGAACCAAGAACCAAGCCACACCATCTTGTACGGCGCTGAGCGGCACAGCGTGGTGAGAGAGGGCAAGAACTGTGTTTTAAGTCATAACATATTCATATTTTATGAAAATACCCATCTGCAAAACGTTGTCCTCTGGAATTATAGAATATTTGTGAAACTGTCCTTCTTAAAGCAAATGTACCATAAGTTCTGTTTGGAAGTCAGATCACTGGATGGTTATAAATCATTCCTTCACGGAAAAAAAAATTTCTTCCTCTATCCTATAATAAATATCCTAATTTCCCTCCTGCAATAACCCCACCACATCACACTACTCAGTTTCTAAGTCCTCAGAGGGAATAAACAACTGATCAGAGGGAGGTTTTAGGTTTTCTTTGACTCTGCATGTGACCATCTATGTCCAACATGGACGAAGCCACAGCTATAGATCCGACTGAAAAGAAAAGGCTTCATTCACTGCAAGGATTTACAATTTGCTACCCTACTTCTGGGCACTGATGGGTAAGCAGTCACCTGTATTTCTGTAAGAGCAAGCCCTCCCTCCCTCCCCGGGCTGAGCTCCCCTCTTGCTCTAATAAAGCTTATTAGACATTGCTGGGTGTTCACCTTCTGGTCTGGCAGTAGTGGACTGCTCTGAAGTGAATTCAAATGACCATTGATGAGAGCTGTAGGTCTATCGTGTTCACAAAATAAACTGCCATTGATGTAGTGAAACCGATCTCCGGGGACCAGGCGATTCCGGCAGGTAGAGCATGTGAAACACTGAAAGGGAAAAACAGGCCCACTGAAAACAAGTACAAATTAAGTCTCTTTTTGGTCACGAGTTTATAACCTATTTTTAAGCAGGAATCTGTCAGGCACAGTACCATTTAGGCTCTGGTGTTTTTCTGCATTTGACACAATGTCAAGTGTCCTGAGCCCAATATACTGGACCAGGCTCAGGGAAACAGACAAGTGCATGTGTGTTTGTGCTGGGGGGAGAGAGGCATGCGTGAGCATCATCACCGCCACGGCTTTTGGTGTCTGTGGCTGGAGGACAGATGTTCTGTCCCCATGCAGGAAAGGTGTGGTGTTTCAAAGAGCGATCGAGGTTCAAGTGCTACCTTGAGATGATACACGTTGCCTTGCGCCCTCATGACGAGTTCGCTCGCAGGAATGGACTGACCGCACGCACTGCACGCACCGCTGTTCCCAAATAACCTGAAAGGAAGAGGCACCGGTGAGTGAGCCCAGACCAAAGGCAAGGGAAACAGCCCACCACGCCTTTCTGAGTGATTTACATAATCTAAGAAAAATCCTTGGGGAGGAGGAAGGGGACAGCTAGCTAACTTCTGCCGACCACAGGGGAAAAAAAGAGCATACCGTAGTTAATCGAAACAGTTGGCTCCCACCTCGAGCAAATACAAAGCAATTCTGTTCTACACACATTTTATCAGATTACTGGGTTCATCATAAAAAAAATAAAAAAAAAAACAGAGAAAAGATACAATTCCTGACTAGAGTTTAAATGCATTGTGTCCTTGAAATTATATGAAGAACTCTTTTGTACTTTAATCATATCTTGAGATATGAGTCATCAAAAGGGTTAAGAGGATTTGATTGTATATCTAAGAAGACATCATGCTCAGTGTATTGAAACTCCCGTAAACCTCCATCAGTGCAGACTTTCCATTAGAAACTCTCTGCTATCCAGGTTGATATATAATGTGTATGGGTTAACCTTTTCAATCATGGTGTCAACACTTAAGATTTGCCTCTGCTCATCTCTTTCATCCTAACCTTCTCTCTCTCTTGATAATGAAATGCTTGCTCCAACTTCCCTCTATCTGCTCCTGAGTCCACAATTTAGATTACTTCATCTCTGCTAGCAACAAACTGAATGAAATTTCGATTTGAGCAGAAAGTAATTTACCGGGATCTGGACCCATTTGTCATCATATCTCTCTGGGTGTTTGCTGTATCACTGCAGTTTTCCTATGCAATCAAATGAGACCACAACATCTGCCATGGGGGAGGAGGGGAAGAAGGAAAAGGCTGCAGAGAAGGGGAAAGCTCAAGGAAGTGTGGTGTAGTGAAGAAAAACACATACATAATTCCCTAGATCCTTCTATGGGGCACAACACAGTATTTTAATGATGGCTGAACTTTGGGGTTTTTTTTTTATGGAATCTGTAGACTCGAGCTGGAAACCTTTATTTGCTTTTTGAGCTTCTCTCTTTCATATCCACAAATATTTATTAGACCAAAATGATTTCACATTGCAAGGTGGCAGTGGAAACGAGGAAGCGGGGATGGAGAGACACTTCCAACAATGAAAACACAAAGTCGGAGGACTTAGAAATTAACACACTGGTGTCATAATAAGTATTAATAGTTGCATTTCCTCCTTGTCCAAATAAAGTCACAAAATGCAGCCTGTGTCAAACCAGAAGACGTGTTCCTATAGAAGACCCGTAATCTGAATGATTGCGGCGTGCCTCTATATAAAAATAATTGCTTTGAGTTTTCAGAATCTGGTCTTGCAGAAGAGGCCTGTCATGTTCAAACTACTAATTTGCTGTCGCCACTTTATTGAAAATAGCCTGTAAGTTGTTATTAAATGTATCGACTGAACGACAGGGAGAGCAGTAAAACTGCCCCTTAAGATGCCTTTTAATAGGAAGCCCGAGAAACAAATTTTGCAGCAGCATCGATTTGAAGAGTTCAATCAAAACTCCATTTCAAAACTAATTAGTCTGAGATCCACGACACATTGACACGTTCTTGCAGAATCAGAAGAGTTTCAGAATGGACCTCGAGACGCAGGACTGAGCCGAGTGGGAGCTCCACTCAAGCCGCCTCCTAATGCTGGACTGCCCGGAGCATGGACCAGGCCTCCTGGTGTCTCCTCAACCCTCCAGGGGAGACCTCAGAAGAGCAGGGTGGCCAGAGAATGAACATGGGGGGAAAGGGCTTATGGACATCTCCTGACTCTAGTTCCTAAGTGGGATACCAAATTCAAACATTTTGGGGAGAATAATGTGAAAAAAACCTGTCAATGTGGCCAAACACAGACATGCTGAGGATAAAGGGAAGGAAGAGGAGGAGGGAACAGAATTCTACCAGAGCTAAGAACCAAATATCCCTCTTACAGCAACCCAGAAGTATTTTAATGGATAGGAGGCTATAATTATGGCTGCCATGACCAACAGGTACACAGCGACACTCATTTCACAAATACCCTTTTCACAGCACTGAGCTGATTACCTACCCAGCCTAAGTGTTCATTTATTTAACAATTCACCCTGAGTAAAGTCAGTTGTATGTCTCCAGCATCTAAGTGTATTGTAATCATCAGGGCAGCCGTATGGAGTCCTAAAGCTTTCCATAGATCTTTATAAGCTGTCAGAGAACCATCAGTCACAAAATGGTGGGATTCCTGAAGTGTCAAAAATTATAGTTACAAAGTTTGAAAATGACCAAGACCCACCCAGGGCTGATGTGCTTGCGGCTGAACGACATTATTAATGGAGTTTTAGATCTTTGAGTTTCTCCAGCTTTAAGGCTTAGAGTAGAACTTATATGTCTTATACACATTCTAATCCCCTCATACCGGAGAGATGAGGGCAACCATTAGAATTCTACCCTTTTTCTGGAAAGTTTTTTTTTTTTTTTTTTTTTAACAACGTTTCTGTGTTCTGGAGAGTTAATTATCTAACCAGAGGGACTGTCCAGGACAGTGTTTGATTTAAAAGGCTTGAGGCTTTAGGTGCTCAATTAAGTAGCTATCGGTCTCAGACTGGACTATAATGGGCTCTTTTCTCTTTAACTCAAGCAACGGGGAGATATACCCCAGGTCAGGCTAATTAAAGCCAGGGGAGTCTTTAATTGTGATGACAGAATCGGTTTCAGTTTCCTTTCTTTGGGTCCTCAGTCCAAGAAGGTCGTTAATATTTCAGCATTTGGGCAATGTGATCAATCACAAACATCAAGAGGTTCCTTACATGGGTTGGGGGGGGGAGGGAAAAGTCAGGAAGGAATCTCACTTTTAAGATGTCTTGCTCCTATTTGAGGAAGACTAAGTACTGAGAGTCCTGTTTGCCGGCTCAGCTCCAGATCTCCTTGCTAACATTAGCAGATTGGAAGCAAATCACATTGTGAATTTAGTACCAACATTTAGCATCTTTCAGTAACTTCAATGGCCAAAGGTGGTCTTATTTTCAACTGTATTATTACTTCAAGCAAAATATATGCAATAATATAGAGGGCTACCTGGCTGTGTTCCATAAACTGCTTTCAGCCACAGAGAGGTGCATTTCCAAGAGTGGCTGAAAGGTACAAATTTGTACCTGCAAATAAATATCAGCAGCCTATCTGAGGAGAAAAATGCACATCTACAGCTACTGATCCAGAAGCAATTGGTTTTCCAGCAGGATCCTATATTTAATCTAAATTCTGCACCAGCTATATTAAATGTAACAAAGAAATGCAACCCAGAAATTATGCCTGGAGCCAAGTCCATTAAAGGTACTTCGGAATAACTAGAGACCAAGCACCTTAAAAGCACTAGAAGCTATTGATACTTAAGAGGGGGGCTCTGTATAATCGTAACCACTGCATTAGAGAGGGGAGGGAGAAAAAAAAAATCAGCCAAATTACGCTTGGTTAATTCAGAGTAACAGATCTGCCCCCAAGTGAATTGGAGGCCTTGAATTAATTCTGTTATGACAAATCAAGATAAACGTTCCCCCTAAATTGCATGCGATTTAATTAATTTTTGAGATCCTGGGTTTTTTTTCCTAGCTAATAGTTCACATGCTCCTGCGCTGTCATTGTGCTTGAGTGGGCAGACTTCAAAGTGATATTAAATAACCAACTATTAGATTTACCTAGCACGTCCTATTGGAAAACTGCCATTTAATTACCTAGCCTGTTCAATTAAAGAGACAGCATTCTCTGAATATAGCAGCTTGCTGTTGATTACCAGGGAAATGAACTCGCTGCCTGGTGGAGGGAGCCTCCATCCTTAAAGCTAACTCTCCTCCCCAAACACACCCTCCACCTTCAGGCCACCCTCCCCCGCCCCAAGTCCCCAGCCCCAGGTCACCCCAGCTCACTGCAGCTGCGGGCGCCACGTGAACCGCCCCAGCGAGCAAGCAGAGCAGTGATCGGACTGGACTGATCCGAGTGGAGGAGCCAGGGACCAGGACACCCTGCGCTGCGCCCTCCAGCGCTGCGCCCACCGCCCACCGTGCGCACCCCAGCCCCGCGCCAGCCCAGGGCTTCGCAGTGTCCCCGCGCCCACCCGCCCGCCGCCCGCTGGTCCGTCCCCCAGAACTTCCTCCTCTTCCAGCACTTTCCCTGCTGGCCATCAGGCCCGAAGAGGGGATGAAGGAAAAGGCAGGTTGTGGAGAGAGAACCAAGAGTTTCCCATAGCTACTTGGTGGCGCTTAGGTGGAGTAGAGGGGTCTGGGTTGGTGTTATGGGGACGGATGGAAGGAGGGGGGACAGTTGCAATGTTCCTTGACTTTTGAAGGTGGGGGGCCCAGGCAAACATGGGTCCCTTTAAGATCCACCCTCCCCCTCTACCCTATTACCACCCCCCACTCCCCCCAGCCTTTCCCTCCCTCTCTTAGAGGCCAATTTTGTTAATTAAATGTTTTGTTTGCGACGCAGCTCTCATTCATTGCGGACACGTCATTCGGAGCAGATCTAAGCCAGAGACCAGATCTCATTAGATAAAGCCCATCAGAACTAAGAAAATGGAGGAGCCACTAATTAAAGCTTTTAATTGTGCAGATTCGCTGCTGCAAGGCCACCGCTTTATCTGAAATCTTAGAGGGAGGAGAGGAGGGAGAAGACCAGTTCTGCCCAATGGACACTTGGCCACAGAGGGGGAGGGGACTGAGGAAAACACCCACTTCTCTTTCCTACCCCCCTCCCCACCTATGCCCAGTTCACTGTAGCTTTTTAGGCAGATCTTAAATGGGGGGAAAAAAAAAAAAAAACCCTCAGACTCAGATAGTTTAAAAGCCCCTTAATAAATCATTCTATGGTCCCAGCCAGGCCTAGGGACTTCACCTGGTGGCCAACTAGCAGATCATTCTTCAGTAGCCTCCTTGAGTCAGGCCCTGCAATGCTAGAAACACCTCCAACAAGTGGACACGGGGACATTTGAGGAGGGGGCAGCTGAGAGGGCCAGGAATGCCAGCACCTCCTTCATCTTCCCACCTCTGGGCACTCTGATGAGCAGATAGAAGGCTGGCTTCAGAGATGTACCCCTAAAGGGCTTTGGGGTGCCCTTATCAAAGTATGAGGCCACCCACCAATGATCCATTTGGCACTGAACTGGCTAGAACTCATATATCCTGGGTAGACTGTAGTTCAAGAGCAAGCTTAATTCCACTTCTCAGATTCACAGGCAAAAAGAGCTAAGAATTAAGATTAATTAAGATTCAGGGCTGTGTGTACACCCTCCAATGCTCCATTAGGCCACAAGAAAACACCAAAAGGACATTTATCATTTGCCCCAAGAATAAGACAAGGAATGGATTTCATTCCCAGGAAGCCACTTGCCTCAACTTGTCCCAAGGGACTCCAAGTGGCCCCATCTTCTTTTTAATTAGTGGTAATCAGAAGTGAAGGTGGGCTTTTTCCCCACTTTGAAGGCACTTTTAGAAATGAAAACTGTACCATTCACCGAATCATAACTACACTGTCAATTTTTCCACTTCAAACCACCATCCATTCTTACCACACTTCTGCTCTCTACTTAATTACAATACTGTCAAAGCTTCTGGCATGGCTTGGAAGAAGGACCAAAAAGCATTACACCCAGGCTCCTGCTGATTTTCCAACATTTACCTCTAAAAGGACACTTAGTGAAATTAATGCAGCCCTATTAATTTAAAAATAAAAGCCCTCTCCCTCACATATTTCTTTCACTTGACCGATGGAGAGTGCCAGCAGAGTGGATATAGGCTGCATTACCAGAATAACCAAACATCATTTTACTCCATCATTTCACACTCATGATATCACAGGGGGCGAGCACACCCATCCTCAGCTTGCCAACTGCACTGGGGTCTCCTCCTACAGGATCAGCCATAGAAGATGACAATCTCAGCAAGGCTAAACTTTGAACAAAATACCTCATCCGCTGACTGACCTTCATGGAGGAAAGAGCAGGCAGGATGTTCTACTAATCACTAGAGAGAAAAGATTCAGGGAAGAAACAAATAGCAAAGTCTTTAAAGTGTGTGGTTTTCTAGCATCAACGGTGTGCGTGTGGGTTTTTTTTTTAATTACTGGATGTTGAAAGAGAACACCTAGTAGAAGCATTCATGTGCATCAGTCTATCAAACCATTTGCTCAAATTAAATGTGTAATCCTTCAAATGCCTCCTTTCAAATTAATGAGTTTAAGTAGCTTGAGTTCACCTGAAAGAGCCTATAGGCACCTGACCTCCTGAATTCTTTCCATTAATTGCACTGAAACTTGTTGGAAAGAGACTGCTTACATGGACATATGAATGTTCCTATACATTGCCAAGATTAGTATAATTCTATAGCCTTTTTTTTCTTTCTTGTTTTTGCTCAATCTCTTTTGGGGACCAAGGGAAGTGCTACAAATCACAACAAAAAACCAAACCTGAGCATTCTTCAAATTAAAAAAAAAATGCAAATTCAACATCAAAAGCCACACACCAAGACTACCAACCTTCCAAGTAACCCTATGAAGAAAAACATTACCACTAGCTTTTGTTTTGGATTTTTTTTTTTGCCATAAAAAGAATTACAAGTCTTTAAGCTGATGGGTAATCAGCATTTTTCACAAGGAGCACAAAGAATGAGTCACAGCTTTCCACTCAAAAAAGTTTAAAAGTGCTTATGTAAATATCATAATTAGCCATCAGTATAGATGAGTAATTCTCTCACTAACAGCACTTTTTTAAAGCAAACCTTTTGTATCTAAGTTTGTCTGTGGGTCCCCACCTTGCAAGCAGCTGAACTCCCCACTCCCCTCTTCCCCCACCCCAAAAAAAAAAGGTTACTTTTTAGCCTGAAGCGAAGCAGAATGACAAGTTAGAATTTTGTATCCGGAGGGAACTCAACCTTTCCACACCTTAAAGGCTGGATCCCACTAAAGTGGAGTTGTTCCCCAGTATGTCAACTGTCCCTCAAGGTGTCATCGAATACAGTAAGACCCTCATGACACACTTCTGGGTTCCCTTCCCATGCAGCCAACTTCAAGGTTTTGGAGGGGAATTCATTCTATCCTGCATTCCCATAGATGCCCATTCGCCTCTCCTTCTGATCCCTGGTCACCGCTGGCCGGAAAGGCAACCAGACTGGACTTACCTAATGTAGTCATTTCTGCAAAGGATCATGCCGCTCTTGGTGTAACACGACGTGCCGATGTCGCCCAGCTGTGCCTGGCAGCAGGAGCACTTGAGGCAGCGGCTGTGCCAATAGCTGTCCATGGCATAGAGCAGAAAGCGGTCCGCGATCTTGCCCCCGCAGCCTGCGCACCGCTTCCAGGAGAGGGAGCCGGCCGTGACCGGGGGAGGCTGCGAGCTGCTACCCGGGTTCACCATGGTCTGCGGAAGGCGGGGAGCGGGGCACGGGGAGGACAGACAGACAAAAAGGGCGATGCAAAAGAAAGAAAGAACACACGGAAAAGTTAGATGACCCAAACCAGCCAGCCTGCCTGGTCTAGGTCTCCCCTGCCCGCCCGCCCGCCCGCCCTCCGGGGAGATGCTGGAAGGCAGGCGGCGGCCGGGGCCAGGCAGGGCGCAGCGAGCGCAGCGCAGCGCAGCGCACGGGGAGGGACCCGAGCACCGAGGCTCGGCCGCCGGCCCGCCGCAGCCGCCTGTTTACTTTTCTCAAGCTTTGTTCTGGGGCCACGAGCTCCTCTCAACTTTCCAGCCGCCTCTGACAATTTCAGCTCGGGTACTGTCAAAACTCCGAGCCAGCCAGCGAGCGAGCGAGCGAGGAAGGAGGAGGGAGGATGGCGCGCTCCACCCTCCGCGGCGCCTCCCCCCCTCCTCCCCGCCCGCCTCCGCCCGCTCCTCCCCGCCGATCCTCCCGCCCCGGGGCCTCCAGCGAGTGAGGGTCAAACCCACCCACCGCCGCCGCGCCCGGCCCCTCCCGGGTCCCCGCCGGGCCCCAGCGAGCCTGGCCGCGGCCACCTTCCCTTCCCCTCCGGAGCCCGGCTGCCCGGCCCCGGGAAGTGCAGCTGGACTTCACAAGTTGGAAATAGTTTAGGGTGTTTTTTTTTTTCCTAGCAAAGAGGGGAGGGGAAGAAA